>JALQSN010000645.1:0-28618 GCA_023690525.1 Holotrichia oblita | reverse complement strand
AATTAGTACCTGCCGCCGCTATAATCTGGTCAGAGGTTTTTCCATTAAGTGTTCCTGCATCTACCCCATCTGTTAACTTCTCTAAATCTTCTTTACTTACATGATAAATCTTATCAGTATTCGCCATTTCAAGTTCTCCCTCCTCGTATAATATTTTTAGCAAGGCACCTAAAGACGAATTTCCAGTTTTGACGGCCGCAAAACGAGGAAATTGAAAATGGTAAAAACCAAGTGGCTCTAAGCAGCTTTTGTCCGTTAAACGAAGCTAAACATTAAAAGTACCTTGAAAACTTCATATTAACATTATTTTCAAGTAGAAATTAGGTTGTCTTTTGTGCTATTTTATCTTTGTAAAAGGACAATAGCTCAAAGGAAATTCTTTCGCTCCTTGTTGGTCGCTAAGCGATACTTCTTTAGAAAGACTGTTTCCTTTCCTAAACTGTTAACTTCTAACCCAGTCGTTGTTCAGGTGTTTAAGGTAGCCATTGTAGCAAGTGGCCGTGACTTTATGCACTTAGTTCTGATTTGTGCGAGGGTGTTGATGCGGTATAGGCAAAGGACAACCTTTTAGCTATTGTTTTTTTGCGCCCATTTTACAATAAAAGGCGGTGAAGAACGTGAATTATAACCAACAACTGGCTACTCTATTTGTCGGTATTGACGTTAGTTCTAAAACTAATTATTTCTACGCAATGGATTTCAGCGGCAATAAGATGCTTTCTTTTCCCACTTCAAACAACCATCCTGGCAGCCAAGTTGCTATAGAGGCTATTATTAAGTGCCTAAGTCACAATAATCTAAAAAATCTTGTTGTCGTTATGGAATCCACGGGATTGTACAGTTGGCATGTTGCCAACACCTTTGCATCCCACCCGAAGCTTAATGTCCTAAATACAATTGTGTATTGCATTAATCCAAAAGTTATTGCAAATTATAAGAAAACTTTTGTAGATATTGATAAAACTGACCCTCTTGACGCACTGGCTATGGCCGATTACGCAAGAATTGGCCGTATAGCAGCCAAGCCTTGGCGCGGCACCGAGTTTACCGCTCTGCAACGTCTTACCAGGCAGAGGCTACATATCGTTGAGAATTTAGCACGTGAAAAAACTATATGCTTACTAACATCTTCTTGAAGTTTAGCGAGCTTACCGTGCTTGATAAAGACCAAAAGCCTTTTTCCAACGATTTTGGCGCTACTTCTCTTGCTGTTATTACCGAAATTTTTTCAACGGAAGATATTGCCAATATGTCTGTTGAATCTTTAGTTGATTTTATTGTCCTTCATGGTAAAAACAGATTTTTCTAATCCCGTTGAAACTGCCAAACTTCTACAAAAAGCCGCCAGAGACTCTTATCGGCTTGACAAGGCTCTTACCAATCCTATTAATGTCGCTCTTGCCATGAGTTTTGACCAGATTAAGTTTTTAGAAAAACAACTTAAATCTATTGATAAGGTTATTGAGCGTACAGTTAAAGGCTTGCGCGGCAATGAGTATACTTCTCTTTCGTCTATCAATGGTATTGCGCAAGTTTTGGCTGCCGGCATCATTGCCGAAACTGGAGATGTTGATAATTTCAGTAACCAGGCTGCTCTAGCTAAATATGCAGGGCTGACCTGGCGTAAACATCAATCTGGCAATTTTACTACTCAAGATACTTTTATTACTAAAACCGGCAATAAATATCTTCGTTACTACCTTCTTGAGGCTGCTTGCCAAGTCATTAAATATGTTCCTGAGTATCGGGAGTATTATCAACGTAAATACAATGAGGTTTCCAAACATCAGCATAAAAGAGCTCTCGCACTTACCGCTCGTAAACTTGTTAGGCTTTATTTTTGCTTTGCTACGCAAAAATCAACTTTTTACTTTGAAGGAGGCTGCCAGTTTTTCGGTAACTGCATAAAAACTGGTTTTTCCAGTTAATCTTTTCCATTCCTGCGATTTAATCGATGGGTTTATTAAGATTACCCTTTTTTAGTTAATTTTGAACTTTTCTCTCTTTCCATTTTCCATATCTCTATTTTCAGGGCTTGACATATTACTCTTTAATTTATTTTGTCTTTATGGCTGAACGGATTAAGGGTGAAAGAACCGTTAAGTGTATTTATCCGGTCATTCAATGTTGCCCCGGTATCTTGTAAAACCACTTTACGGTCTAATTTTATTGCACTAAACATTACATTGTCCGCCGCTTTTTCTGTGGGTTTTGCTATAGATTCAATAGAAGATTCTTTTATACTATCCACTAAATATTGTCCCGAAGGTTTATTAGTATTTTCCGTATCTTTTGCTACTACCAGTTCAGGCATAAAACTTTCAACCGCTTTATTAACTGTCTCTTTTTCAGTATTAAATGTCGCTTTATCAGCCGATGTATAAGCAGGTCTACCTTGTGTTTCATTTTCTACATCAAAAATTAACTTATCTAAAATACCCTCTTTAGGCGCGAAAATAGTTTCGGAAGTCACTTCTTTTACAGTATCTACAACATACTTTCCATCTGGACGCAGCATATTTTCTTTACCTACATCTTTTACGTTGTCAAATAAATCTTCTGAGGATATTACCAAACTAACCCCATTTTCCGCTTTAAAGACCACGTTGTCGTTTTGTATATCACTACTGGATACCAAATATTCGTCCGCATTTAAAGTTATAATATTGTCAAACATACGGTCATCATTAGAAACCGTTCTTTCTTCCTTCTCTGGCGCAAAAATAACATTATCCAACAAATTATAAATATCAGAAACCTTATATTCTTCTTTATCCGGGAGAATATTAACACTATCCAATATACTGTACTCGTCTGAAATCTTATAGTCCTCATTATTTAGGATATAAACATTATCCCACCAACATTTATTTGATAAAATGTTCAGTATAAATTGATTATCTAATTTACTGTCACTGTTCAACATTGAACTTGTTATCTCATCAACAGCAACAATATGCGGTTCTTCCTCCACAGGAGGCATTACAAGTGCGTCCGGCAAATATTTTATATCAGAAATTTCATAAATACCTTCATCATTAAATGTTGTAAATCTATCCGTCATAATATTTTCATCAGCTATAACTACTCTAGGTTCTTCCTCAAAAGAAGTGGTTACAATATCCCACCACCTATAAGGTAGACTATTAAGTCTAAATGTACTATTTAAAACAAAATCACTATCATTTAACCTAGTTCCGCGTTCAACAACAACATAAGGATTTTCTTCTGTTGGCGACATTATAAGATTGTCCGATAAATAAGCTGCTTTAAAGAAGTCGGCAGAAAGTTGGTCTTTGGTTACTTCATAGATAATATCCCAAAACTTTTCTTCCGTATTAGCAACAATATTCCATTCTTCAAAATAGGTCAATCGTAAAAGGATAGACCAACCTACATCAAACGGCATAAAAAATCCAAATAATTTTAACAAGACTTTAAAATCAATTGAAAAAACAAGGTTATCCGCATTGTCTGATATAAGGACTATCCAAACATCACGGACACCTGCTATATGACGATTAAAATTATCCTCACTTTCTAAATCAATATCAAAACGGTCATCATAATCAGCCAAATGTGTTCCGTATTGTTCCGTAGGTATTGGGCTTAAAATACTTGGTAAATAACCATCTTTCGGCAATTGTCTAAAGTCAGGATTCCACGTTTTAAAATGAAAATCCCATTCAAGCACTTCTGCGTCAAGACCTGTTATTTCTTTTGCCAGATATTCAACTGCGCCTTTAGTACCCTTACGAATATATAATTCACCAATAATACCCGCAATTTTTCTTTGATAAACTTCGGGTATGTCGTGAAAATAAGGCAGGCCGAAAGATTCGTAAAGGTTAGGGAACAATCTTGAAGGACATTTCACCGGGTCTAATGCGTCATGTAAATCCGTTATATCTGTAATGGCAGCATTAAAGCCTTTATTAACTGCCTCAAAATATTTCCTTAAAGTTAAGTTTTGTTCTTCATCCGCGCTTTTATATACTTGGGGAAGTTTGTCATATACATAACCGCTAAAAGCAGCGCCTTTTATTTTTAGCGGCATATTACCCCACGCCCCCAAATACATTTAAGGTCAATTCGTCCAGCACAATTATCTCCTGCGGTTTCGGTTTAATAATATCCTTTAGCGGATATGTTATACGAAATGACCTGACACCTCTTATGCTTTCAATTATAATTGCTTCAAAAACAGGCAAAACAAGTTCTGTGTCAAAATCATATTCGCCTATTTTAAAATAATCTGCAACTACCTGACGTACCTGTGCTTCAACATCTTTTCTGTTAAAATCGTCCCTAATCCATAACTGTGCTTCGAGTTTGAGTTTATACCATTCAGGCGGATAGACATAAACACTATTACCCACCATTTTGCGTTTTGAATAAAACTGAATAAGTTCCTGTTTAAATTCCAACGTAAACGGCGCATTATTTTCAAGTAACACAAACACCAAAGCATTATTCCTGTCATATGGGTCATGTATGGCATGAGCAAAACGCACCTGTGAAAAATTAATTTTTAATAAATCCGCATGGTCTTGTAGTGTAACTGCTCTCCATAAGGTTCTTAAATAAGCTGGCGCATTATTTTTTATTTCCTTTAAGGTTTCTTTTTCTACTCCCGGCACATACTCACCATACGGATTAAATGTTTTTGCTATTCCCGCAATCCCAAAATCAAGTTGGTTAATAGCCAAAGGTACTACATTACCTAAAGAGCCGCCGCCTACACAATACGTTGCAAGGATACCGCTAAGATATTCTTCTGGAATCTTCCCTGAAAAATTATCTCCAAATTGAATAAAAGTTTCATCCGCGTCATTTACAGTTACAGTATAATGCCTGTCATCTTTGTCGCTGTCAATAAAATTTTTGACCTGCTCCCACTGAACATACCCGCCGCCTTCATTAACAAACAATTGCAAGGTGGAGGGTATACACATTTTATAGCCTAACTTAAATTCCTGATTCGCTAGGCCATTACTGCTGCCTAAATAATCTTCGTATATTGTTGTTCCCTGACGTATTTTAACAGTATATAAATATTTACCGTCCGCGTCTTTTTCGTCACCTAAACAACCCGCAGGAATTACAAGGTCGTCAATAGTTTCAAATAAAACCGACTTTTCAAGCTGTGTTTCAGCAGTTTTTACTCTTGTCCCTTTAGCTGGCGTTCGACAGTAAATAGATAAAAAGAGCATAAATTCTCCGAAAGAATCCAGTAAAACTAAGGGTTTCCCGTTTATAAAAGCCCAAAAGTCATAGATACACGTGTGTGCTTAAAAGACTTGATTTTTATATGTTTTTGCGATAAAATATAGATATGTATATAAGAACAACTATTCGCAAAAACAAAGACGGTAGTGTTACCGAATATCTGCAGCTTGCGCATAATGAATGGGATAAAAAATCAAAACGCTCAATCGTCAAAGTTTTGTTGAACTTTGGACGAACACGGAAATTGATTTTGAGGAATAAAATTCCATGATATAATAAAAGGATGGATAAGAGAAAAAAAATCACGGAATATTTTCAAAACGTAGAAACAACTGAAGAACACAACGGTTATAGCTATAGCGTTGGGAGGGCGCTAACAATCGTGATATTGGGTTCTATTTGTGGACTGCGTAACGTAAGTCAAATTCATCAATGGGCATCACACCCGAAGATAAAAAGTTTTTTAAATGAACAATTCGACATAATGTTCATTCCATGTTATTCATGGTTATTGTCCCTATTGAAGATAATTAACCCAGCATCATTAAATCAATGTTTTATAAAGTGGGCACAGACTCTGGCACCGAAATCGCTGGAAAAATCTAACAATCTCCTTTGACGGTAAAACGATACGCTCAACAGGGAAAATGAATAGCTATGATGAAGCGCTTCATATTGTGAGTGCCCATATAGCAGAACTAGGACTGACCATTGGACAAAAAGCGGTAGATGGTAAAAGCAACGAAATACCCGCCGTGCGCGAACTCATAGAACTTCTTGATATAAGCGGTTGTATAATTGTGGCAGATGCACTTAATTGTCAGAAAAAAACAGCAAAAGCGATAATCAGCGGTGGTGCAGATTATCTTCTAAATGTCAAAGATAATCAGGAAACATTGAAGAAAGACATAGAGGATTATGTCCAAGATGATGATTTGAAGAAATCTATGGACAGCGCTGTAACGCTTGAGAAAACAGGGACAGAATTGAGCGCCGGACAGCTTATTCAACTAATGATGTACAGTGGCTTCCCGATAAGGAAAAATGGGAAGCTTTAGCCTGTATTGGTGCTGTAAACAGGCAAGTTACCACCAAAGAAGGAACAAGTAACGAGTGGCATTATTACATTTCAAGCCGGTGCCTAACCGCTGAAGAACTTTTAAAATATGCTCGAAATGAATGGTCAGTTGAATCCATGCACTGGTTACTTGATGTGCATTTTGATGAAGATTTTTGTCGTGTTGAAGATGTCAATGTACAGAAAAATTTAAATATTGTACGCAAAATTGCATTAAATAGCGTCAAAAATTACAAGAATACAGCCAATATCAAGCGTCCGATTTCAAAAATCATGCTTGATTGTCTAATTGACTGTGAGTTTATACCTGAGGTTTTGACCTTGGACGTGCTTATTTAAAATGTTTTTAGAGCGTCTTTAAGCACATGAGTAAGTGCAATAACAAAACCTTGCATTGTAAACAAAAACCTATTTTCGGCTGCTTTCAAAGGGCCTTTTTTGTGTGTGCAAAAAAATTTCTTGACTAAACTTTGGGATTTATTCTTAAGATTTAAGATGCCGCTTCTTTGTTTTATATCTTTGGTAATTATTTCCTCAAAATCAAATTCCGTGTTGGACGAAAAGATGAACTTGACAAAAAAGGCTTGGAACGATTGATAGTTAGTATTCAAAAAGTTCTTGGTACTTTACCAAGTGAGCCATCGGATATTCATGACGATTATATCCAAATATTATCTACCAGAACATTAGGAGGATGCTGGTTTTTGGATCAACTATGGAACCGACTTGAAATTGGTGATTGTCTCAAACGCCTTTTGGTGAGTTCGGGCTATGAAATTCCTGTTGAGAGGGCTTTGTTCGCCATGGTAGCAAATCGGGCCATTGACCCGACAAGCAAACTATCTACACAACATTGGGTGAATGAAGAAGCTTATATTCCCTCTCTGTCGTGTGTATCGGTTCATCAGTTATACAGAAGCATGGATTTTTTGCTCGAACACAGTACCAAAATACAAGAAGATATTTTTTTCAGTATCGCCAATCTACTCAATCTGGAAGTTGATCTTATTTATTTTGATACCACCTCCACTTACTTTGAGACAGATTCGCCTGACGAAACAAACGATACCGAAACACAAAACGAAAACGCTTTGCGTCAATATGGTTACAGCAAAGATAAACGCCCTGATTTGCCACAGATAATTATCGGCATAGCGGTAACTAAAGAGGGCATTCCTGTTCGCTGCTGGGTTTTTAGCGGTGAAACGGCGGATATGGCAATCGTTGAGCAAGTAAAAAAGGATCTTAACGGTTGGCGATTGGGACGAGTGGTATCAGTCATGGATTGTGGTTTTTCATCTGAGGAAAACTGTATTAAACTGCAAAGCGGCGGCGGGCACTATATCATGGGTGAAAAGATGCGCAGCGGTAAACCGGATGTCGAAGCCGCTTTAGCCAAGAAGGGGCGTTACACAAAGATAAAGGAACATCTCTATGCTAAAGAAGCCTTAGTGGGCGAGGAGAACGCCGTAAACGCTATGTAGTTGTCCTCAATCAAAAAGAGGCCGAGAAAGATAAATTCACAAGAGAGAGACATTTACAAACAATAACTTCCCTTTTAACAGCATTGGGTGATTTGACAGACAAAGCTCATACTAAGGCAGTTTGTGATTTGGTATCCCACCGAACATATAGCCGGTATCTTAAAACTTGTAAAGATGGCCGACTTGTATTAAACAAGGCTAAAATTGCTGCTGAGGAAAAACTCGACGGCAAATATCTTATCAAGACTTCAGATGATACGCTAAGTATACAGGACATAGTTTTGGGTTATAAGCAGTTATATGATGTTGAGCGTTGTTTTCGAACTATTAAAACCGAATTGGAACTTCGTCCGGTATATCATCGAAATTCACAGAGGATTAAAGCCCATGTTTTAATATGCTGGCTGGCGTTATTGCTAATCCGTATTGCCGAGAATGAAACGAACAATACCTGGTTTCATTTGCGCAGAACTTTAAAAAAATTAAATCTTGTCGAACTTAAACTCCCGGAAGGTGTATTTCACCAAATTACATCCTTGACAGCTGAACACACTGCTCTATTTTCAGCTTGCAGGATTAAAGCACCGCCAAAGATTATAGATATGCGCCCTTCGTAATCCCATAGATACACGCCTCTTTTTTCTTGTGCCCGGAAAGCCGCGTTCTTTGTGGCTTTCTGGGATTTTTTATATCTAGGTGCTGTCGAACGCCAGTTTAGCAATAATAAAATCAGTAGACATTAACCCCTGTAACACAAACACTTGGTCATGTATCGCGGCAGTACGATTTTTGGGAACATACCCAAGTCCTTTAGACCAACGAACAGCAGTTTCGCGGTCTTTCGCCGTCAGGAAAAATGCTTCATTAGCATAAACGTCCTGATGAAAACTAATTATATCCATTGCTTTCGCAAGTTGTTCAATAATAACAATACCCGCGTCAGTCTGTGAAGTGTCGGTATACTCGGGCAATACTTCTTGCAAGCCTTTAATCATCATATTTCTAAAGGCTTCATAATCCTTGCTTGTATAATCTATAGACCTGTTTGGTACTCTTGGCATTTAAAAATTCACCTCCTGTCTATGTATTGCTGTTATGCATGGGGTAAAGGTCGTATTCCATTCCGCCGTCTTTCTTAAAAGGGACGCGCAAAGCATAGGAAGTTTGATATTTTATTACTACAAAATGGACGACTAGGTAAGAGAGTCTCTCGACTCTCTTTTCCCGTCAAAGAACCGTACTTGACAGTTTCCCGTCATACGGCTCCAACTAATGAAAGCACGCGCTGATTGTTGCTGTGCCGGTTATTCTTTTGGAGAAATTATTTACGCATTTTTTGTGCAAAAATTTTAGCTCTGTTTTAGTATTGGTATTTACCTCGCCTTTTGGTGTAATGCTGTATAGTTTTCTTTCGTCTATATTTTCCATTAGCATGTTGCATTCAGGGCATAATCCTTTTTGCTTTATCCAGATTGTTTTTGCTCTACCTGTTAGTTTGTTTGATTCTAACTGGAGTTTTCGACTTGTGAAATATTCTTTATCTATGTATGGGTTTTTGTCCAGCTTTAGCATTTTATGTCTGATTATTTTTATAGCGGACATTTTCTTTAGCCGTTTTCTTCACCTTTGAATACCCAGCGACTTTTGCCTTCGGTTTTCCAATACTTTTCCTTTATCCATTTTTTGCCTTTATTTGGATGTCTTTTTAACGCCCATTTCCACAATTTTATAAAAAGCATGTGGTCGACTTTAGCGTACGCCTTTTTTGATACTGCGCCTTGGTGGTAGTTACTCCAGCCTGTTATGACTGGATTAAGCTTAGATATTAGTACATCTTGGCTTGCAGATTGATATTCTTTGATTATTTCCTTGAATTTTTCGACTACTTTTTGGATTGATTTCTTTGATGGTTTAATCAGTAATTTCCCGTTTTTATACTTTCGGACATTCCACCCCAAAAAGTCAAATCCTTCAGTTATTTCTGTTATTAGTGTTTTTTCTTCTGATAACTTTAGTCCTCTCTCTCGATATATTGGCTTACTATTGTTTTTGCTTTTTCGGCTGTTTCGAGGTCTTTAGCTGTTATTATGAAGTCATCACAATATCTTATCAGGTTTACCTTAGGCTTGCTATATGCTTTTGTCTTTGTACTCTTTTGTACTCGAAACGAATCTTTCAGCTTACTTTCTAAGCCGTTTAGTGTTTGATTCGCTAATATAGGGCTTATCAATCCGCCTTGTGGTGTTCCCGATTCTGTCGGAAATAATTCTCTTTTGTAGATATAGCCTGATTTTAATATCTTTTTTAGATTTCTTTTATCCATCTGCGCATTTTTTATTAGCCATTCATGCGATATTTCGTCAAAGCACGCTTTTATATCTCCCTCTAATATCCAGTGAGCACTATTTTTTCTACAGAGCACACTAAATATTTGTCCTCTGGCATCAGCACAGCTTCTGCCTTTTCTAAATCCAAAGGACACTTTATCGCTTTTGCTTTCTATTACAGGGTCTAATGCTAGCGCTTCAAGGCATTGTATTGTTCGGTCTTTCATTGTGGGTATTCCTAGTGGTCGTTTTTTTTTTCCATTTGATTTTTTGATATATACTCGCTTTAACGGCTGTGGTTTATAGTTTGTAGTTTCTATTTCTATTGCCGCTTGGTATTTTTTCGCTGGGGTTTCCCATATGATATAGTCTATTCCAGGGGTTTTCTTCCCTTTGTTAGTTGTTACTTTCTTTACTGCTAACAGTTTTGCATAGTGTGAGTGTTTTAACATTCTGGACAGTTCGCGCACTAGTTTTTTATTTCCCGCAAGAGTCGCCTTTGCTATGCGTGTTTGTATTTTATTAACGAATTTTTCAACTTCTTTCCAGTCTATCGCTTTCCAGGAAGTTGCCGCTATCTTCTCGTTCAAGTTCGCAGTCCGTTTATTCAACAGTATTCACTTTCTTCCTTGTTCATAAAATAAGACATTTATAGCAATCATTAGTTTTAGTATAAGTCTGCACCCTTTCAGGTCGTCCCAAATTTTGAAGGACTATACTGTTCATTACAAACAGCCTTTTGCTTTTTATACTGTTCCTCTACCCCTGTGTTTCGCACATGGGGCTTACCAAGTTCCGTGTTATTGCCAGTTCGCAATGGTTTAGGGTCTATCTCTAGTCCGGGGTTTTCGTTCGTCTTACATGAGTCGAAATTTCTACTCATGTCCCCATCCCTCACTTTTTAGTTCAAGCGTATCAATCCCTTTTCGCTTGTTCAAACATTACGGACCATTATCAATAGTTTGATTATTCTACCCATGCCATTGCATTTATGCTCGCGTCACAGGGATAGGGTTACCCTTTTACCGCTTTGTCCCTACAGCTTAGCACCCAACCGTTACCAGTTACGCACCTGTAAGTAGCATTACTCCAGACGAAAGGAGTAGCCCGAAGGAATGGAGTTGGTGTTTTCCATTCTTAGGCAGCCGTTAACACGACTTCTTGTCGCACAATGTCTATATAAATGTAGTTATCATCCGAAATAATTTCTACATTACTAACCTCTATGCGTTTTTCAAGCTGTAAAGCCTGCCGTACCTGATAGTCAATTAGCGTTTTCAAAGTCTGGTCATTCGGTTGAAATACCGCTATGTCTAAATCAGAGAAAATATGATACTCCATAACCCTTTCCCCGCGTCTTGTCCCAAGTATCTGGTATACGCTTTCAGCAATATGTAAAACCTCATGCTGGTTGGTGGTACTTGTTACAACGCCGCCTTTAACTCCTATGCGGAAAGGGAAACTAATACCCTTAAATCCTGATAGTGGCACTTAAATCACCTTTTTCTTGTAATCCTCCCTAAAAATAGAATAAAACCCCAACAATTGTTGAGGTTTATATGTTCTTTAATTATCGTTTTATAGTGCGCCGGGTCTTTATCCTTATAAATAAAGGGTTCTAAGGCTTTTCTGTTTAAAAAACGCGGCAATAAAGCGCCGGATATTTTTCTTTCCTATTTATATGCTATATGATAGAATAATAAATATTGGACAAATTTATATTTGCCGGTTTTAAGCAGCCTCCCCGCGCATGGAGATGTGTGCGTGTCTATGGTCGCGATTGACTAATGGACGCGGGGAGGTGATAAGTAATGAGATTCAGTAAGCTCTTTTGCAGTATACGTCTTAGCATTCCACTAATATTCAATTTACTTATCAAGTTAGTGATAAAGAAAAATAGATAGACCTCGGACAGTCTATCTATACACCTAAAAAACTCTTTATCGCGGCCTGTGGAAAAGACCGCACACTCTCCAATATAACCCAATTCCGTCCCTGTCGCTTCACTGTCAGGGGCGGTTTTGGTTTTTTATGTGGGGGGTGATAAGTAGGGCGATTCAGTAAAATTTTTTGCGCAATATTAGTATACCCTGTTTTCATTAATTTGTAAACCCACTTCTAACCTATATTTACATTTGGACTTCCTTCGGCTACATTTCCACCACAAGTAACAGGGTCTCCTATTCTTCCAGCAGGTATTCCGTTTATAGAGACTGTTCTACTTCCTGCCGCTATATTCGCAACATGCGGCGGGTGATTTTTGCAACCGTGTATTACATAGGGGTCGCCTACACGTCCTGCTGGTTGTCCGTTTATAAAAACATTTGGGCTACCACTTGATAAAGCAGTAGGCGGACACAAATCATGCCCTGTATCGTTGTCTCCTACTCTTGTCGCGGCTGGCATTTTGCCCTCACCTCTCTTAGTTAATATTAATCGTTTTCGAAGTCATAGTTATATTATCCGGTGTTATACTTATTAAAGAACCGCCAATATAAATTTTCATGTTCCCTTTTTGCATGACTATACAACAATCCTCAAAATTGATAACACGCACTTTATCATGGTTTCCTGCATAATCAAGACCAGCAACACTCAAAGATGTTTTGTTACTGCTAAACCAATTACCCACCCAGATTGGTTTATTGGGGTCTCCTTCTTCAAACTCAACCCAAACGGTATCACCTGCTTTGGGTAAATAAAAATCACCGTGGTTATCATAACAAAAAGGGAAACACGGTTCACACCAATTACTTTCATAATCTCCTAGAACAGCAGGACACATAACTTTTATACGCCCGCGATTTTCAATACCCCTATCATCCACACTTTTATTGTCATAAACCAGGGTAACTCTTGCGCGGTACTTCCCAAAAAATTGTTGCATTGCTTACCTCCTCTCGATAAGATTGCAGGGAAAAATAGATTTTTATAGAAATTTTTCCAGTAGGAATAGAAAGGGGTGTAGTCATTGGAGAAATTTGGAACAAGCAATCCTATATCTAATAGAATCTTTGAGGGTTTAGAGCAAATGACAAAAAACGAACATGCAGGTACTATCATGATTGAAGAAATAAACAGCGGATTAGATTTATATAAACATCAAAAAAAAGCAATCCAAAAAATGAACCAAGAGATTTTAAAAGATGATTATAAAGCGGGTCTCCTTGTGTTGCCTACTGGCGGCGGAAAAACACTTACCGCAACGCATTGGCTGATGAGTAATATTTTAGATCGTGGGCAAAAGGTGATTTGGCTTGCTCACCGACACGAATTATTAAACCAAGCATACTACAGCTTTGTGAAGGTAAGCTATGGAGATATTGCGCGTAGAATAAAGCAATACAACTTTCGCATTATTTCAGGGGAACATGATAAGCCTGTACATATTAAACCAACAGATGACATTTTAATCGCCAGCAAGGCCAGTTTGCAAAGAGGAATTTCTCATTTATTGCGTAAATGGCTGTTATATAATCAGGATATTTTTTTAGTGATTGATGAAGCCCATCACGCAACCGCGACAGAATATAGGGAACTAATAAACGAAATTCGTAAAGCTGCACCGTCTGTTAAGATTTTGGGGTTGACGGCTACACCTTTTAGGACAGCCGAAAATGAACAGGGATTACTTAAAAAGATATTTCATAATGATATTGTGTTTAAAATTGATTTGCGCGAACTAATCGCCCGAGGGATTCTTGCGGAGCCAATCTTTGAAGAAGTCGAAACAAAAGTCAATATGCTCGAACTATTCCAAACTTCTAAAGGAGCCGTCATACTTGAACGTATTAATGTGGCCCCATTTGTCAAGAGGAATTTTTAAGAATTCATCCTGAACCAGATATTACCATATAAGACATCCACGGATCTTGTGCCGCATGAACTGGCCGAGAGGTTGTTGGCGAATAGTCCCCATGAGCGCTTGCCTATGCAGCTTGCTTCAAAGAGAAGCTTGCACTGTAGACTTTTGCCGGTGCGGCATTGCTCAGGCTTTGATGGGGACGCTCGTAATTATATTCCTCCACATAGTCTGCTATCCCGCGCCGCAGTTGCTTTGGACTGTTGTACTCGTTGATGTAAATATTCTCATGCTTCAAGCTGCGAAACCAGCGTTCAATGATTACATTGTCTATCCATCGGGCTTTACCGTCCATGCTTTGCCGGATGTTCTGTTCTTTAAGACAACCTGTGTAATCTTCGCTTGTGAACTGGCTGCCTTGATCCGAGTTGATAATCGCCGGTATTCCGTATCTGTCGATTGCTTGAGTAACTGCCTGTAAAACTGGCGCAGTGTCAAGCGTATCTGAAAGTTCCCAACCGACAATAAAGCGACTGTACCAGTCGATAATGGCGGTCAAATACATGTGCCCATGTTTTAGTTTGATGTAGGTGATATCTATCCCCGCAATATGGTTATGCGCTTGGTAGCCATAAAAAAAATAGAAGAATTTGCCGCAATCGTAAACGATACACTTAATGAACGAGTTGAACAGTTAAGTTTTATCGAACGTATCCCTGTCGGATTTTACAAATTCTCGTATCTAATATCAAATGACAATGGGGAGGATACAGTCATAAACTGCAATATTTTAGTTTATGACTGTATGCAAGAGGCATATCAAACCTTGTTTGATTGGCTTCCAACTGCTGATTTGCAAGATGTTGATGCCGCCGTTCAACATATTAACGACATATTGTTTACGGAAAAAGACCGTTTAATAGGGTATCATAAAAAGGATATTGTGGGTATTATCCATTACTTTAAGCAGAATGATGAAATACCAGAATTTATTAAGTTTACCGAGAGGACAGATTATGATGTTGCCCAATTGGCAAAAACCATAGTGGATGAAGATTGGGGTTCCCGAAAGCAAAGCCAAGTCATAGAAGAAATTTGGGGAAACAACGAGAAAAGGTGGTCTGCTTTCTTTGGTGTTAATAGTTTGACAGCGTTTGAAAAATTAGTTGAAAGTGAAAAAAGAATTATTTTGCGTCCGCCGTCACATGTAGAAGCAAAACCGATTACGCAGTATGAGCAGCGTCAAATTCAAGATTTACCTTTATATGAAATAAGACAAAAATTCCCTGAACTAGGTGAAAAAATCAGAAACGCCGTTTTTGATAAATTTACGGATATTGAGGGATATTATTACAGCGCACAGAGCGGGTATAAAAGCCGGAATAAACTTGATTTTCATATTGACCATATAATCCCTATGTCAGAGGGGGGAAAAACAGTTTTAGATAATTTACAACTCTTAACCCGCTCTGAAAATAGTGCTAAAGGCGCATATGTTTTTGGAGTAAAAAAATTCCGCAAATTTAAAAATTAACTCACTCCGATAATATATGCAGCAGCACAAGAAGAAAGTTTCTTTTATAGGTATAGAAAGGAGTGGAATTTAATGTTTAAGAAAATTTTAGTTATTGTAATGCTTTTGGTTTTTATAACACCGATTTGTTTTGTTTCAGCCCAAAATAATGACAGTTTTGACCTTGATAAGACGACTGATAATATGTCAAGCCCTGAAAATAGAGATATGGAAAATGGAAAGAGAGAAAAGTTCAAAATTAACTAAAAAAGGGTAATCTTAATAAACCCATCGATTAAATCGCAGGAATGGAAAAGATTAACTGGAAAAACCAGTTTTTATGCAGTTACCGAAAAACTGGCAGCCTCCTTCAAAGTAAAAAGTTGATTTTTGCGTAGCAAAGCAAAAATAAGCCTAACAAGTTTACGAGCGGTAAGTGCGAGAGCTCTTTTATGCTGATGTTTGGAAACCTCATTGTATTTACGTTGATAATACTCCCGATACTCAGGAACATATTTAATGACTTGGCAAGCAGCCTCAAGAAGGTAGTAACGAAGATATTTATTGCCGGTTTTAGTAATAAAAGTATCTTGAGTAGTAAAATTGCCAGATTGATGTTTACGCCAGGTCAGCCCTGCATATTTAGCTAGAGCAGCCTGGTTACTGAAATTATCAACATCTCCAGTTTCGGCAATGATGCCGGCAGCCAAAACTTGCGCAATACCATTGATAGACGAAAGAGAAGTATACTCATTGCCGCGCAAGCCTTTAACTGTACGCTCAATAACCTTATCAATAGATTTAAGTTGTTTTTCTAAAAACTTAATCTGGTCAAAACTCATGGCAAGAGCGACATTAATAGGATTGGTAAGAGCCTTGTCAAGCCGATAAGAGTCTCTGGCGGCTTTTTGTAGAAGTTTGGCAGTTTCAACGGGATTAGAAAATCTGTTTTTACCATGAAGGACAATAAAATCAACTAAAGATTCAACAGACATATTGGCAATATCTTCCGTTGAAAAAATTTCGGTAATAACAGCAAGAGAAGTAGCGCCAAAATCGTTGGAAAAAGGCTTTTGGTCTTTATCAAGCACGGTAAGCTCGCTAAACTTCAAGAAGATGTTAGTAAGCATATAGTTTTTTCACGTGCTAAATTCTCAACGATATGTAGCCTCTGCCTGGTAAGACGTTGCAGAGCGGTAAACTCGGTGCCGCGCCAAGGCTTGGCTGCTATACGGCCAATTCTTGCGTAATCGGCCATAGCCAGTGCGTCAAGAGGGTCAGTTTTATCAATATCTACAAAAGTTTTCTTATAATTTGCAATAACTTTTGGATTAATGCAATACACAATTGTATTTAGGACATTAAGCTTCGGGTGGGATGCAAAGGTGTTGGCAACATGCCAACTGTACAATCCCGTGGATTCCATAACGACAACAAGATTTTTTAGATTATTGTGACTTAGGCACTTAATAATAGCCTCTATAGCAACTTGGCTGCCAGGATGGTTGTTTGAAGTGGGAAAAGAAAGCATCTTATTGCCGCCGAAATCCATTGCGTAGAAATAATTAGTTTTAGAACTAACGTCAATACCGACAAATAGAGTAGCCAGTTGTTGGTTATAATTCACGTTCTTCACCGCCTTTTATTGTAAAATGGGCGCAAAAAAAACAATAGCTAAAAGGTTGTCCTTTGCCTATACCGCATCAACACCCTCGCACAAATCAGAACTAAGTGCATAAAGTCACGGCCACTTGCTACAATGGCTACCTTAAACACCTGAACAACGACTGGGTTAGAAGTTAACAGTTTAGGAAAGGAAACAGTCTTTCTAAAGAAGTATCGCTTAGCGACCAACAAGGAGCGAAAGAATTTCCTTTGAGCTATTGTCCTTTTACAAAGATAAAATAGCACAAAAGACAACCTAATTTCTACTTTAAAATAATGTTAATATGAAGTTTTCAAGGTACTTTTAATGTTTAGCTTCGTTTAACGGACAAAAGCTGCTTAGAGCCACTTGGTTTTTTTCGTCCATTTTCAATTTCCTCGTTTTGCGGCCGTCAAAACTGGAAATTCGTCTTTAGGTGCCTTGCTAAAAATATTATACGAGGAGAGGCAATATGTCAAAGAAATTCAACAAAGACTAGCTGATAATCCTATTCTCAAAGACCCTTTAGCACACAAAGAAAAATATCTTTTACTGTTATCCTTAATTGGCGAATCATGGGGCAATGTTACACTATCCGAAGAAAACTATAATAAAATGCAAGTATTAGGCTTGGAGCCTTTGCTTTTAGATATTATAAATTATAAAATTTCTTATGGTAGAATCCCAAATGAACTAAAACATGAAATTCCAAAAGAATTACAAGATTCTTTTGGTTTATTCTGGACAGATAACCTGGCGTTCGACAGTAAATAGATAAAAAGAGCATAAATTCTCCGAAAGAATCCAGTAAAACTAAGGGTTTCCCGTTTATAAAAGCCCAAAAGTCATAGATACACGTGTGTGCTTAAAAGACTTGATTTTTATATGTTTTTGCGATAAAATATAGATATGTATATAAGAACAACTATTCGCAAAAACAAAGACGGTAGTGTTACCGAATATCTGCAGCTTGCGCATAATGAATGGGATAAAAAATCAAAACGCTCAATCGTCAAAGTTTTGTTGAACTTTGGACGAAAAGATGAACTTGACAAAAAAGGCTTGGAACGATTGATAGTTAGTATTCAAAAAGTTCTTGGTACTTTACCAAGTGAGCCATCGGATATTCATGACGATTATATCCAAATATTATCTACCAGAACATTAGGAGGATGCTGGTTTTTGGATCAACTATGGAACCGACTTGAAATTGGTGATTGTCTCAAACGCCTTTTGGTGAGTTCGGGCTATGAAATTCCTGTTGAGAGGGCTTTGTTCGCCATGGTAGCAAATCGGGCCATTGACCCGACAAGCAAACTATCCACACAACATTGGGTGAATGAAGAAGCTTATATTCCGTCTCTGTCGTGTGTATCGGTTCATCAGTTATACAGAAGCATGGATTTTTTGCTCGAACACAGTACCCAAATACAAGAAGATATTTTTTTCAGTATCGCCAATCTGCTCAATCTGGAAGTTGATCTTATTTATTTTGATACCACCTCCACTTACTTTGAGACAGATTCGCCTGACGAAACAGACGATACCGAAACACAAAACGAAAACGCTTTGCGTCAATATGGTTACAGCAAAGATAAACGCCCTGATTTGCCACAGATAATTATCGGCATAGCGGTAACTAAAGAGGGCATTCCTGTTCGCTGTTGGGTTTTTAGCGGTGAAACGACAGATATGGCAATCGTTGAGCAAGTAAAAAAGGATCTTAATGGTTGGCGATTGGGGCGAGTGGTATCAGTCATGGATTGTGGTTTTTCATCTGAGGAAAACTGTATTAAACTGCAAAGCGGCGGCGGGCACTATATCATGGGTGAAAAGATGCGCAGCGGTAAACCGGATGTCGAAGCCGCTTTAGCCAAGAAGGGTCGTTACACAAAGATAAAGGAACATCTCTATGCTAAAGAAACCTTAGTGGGCGAGGGAGAACGCCGTAAACGCTATGTAGTTGTCCTCAATCAAAAAGAGGCCGAGAAAGATAAAATCACAAGAGAGAGGCATTTACAAACAATAACTTCCCAATTAACAGCATTGGGTGATTTGACAGACAAAGCTCATACTAAGGCAGTTTGTGATTTGGTATCCCACCGAACATATGGCCGGTATCTTAAAACTTGTAAAGATGGCCGACTTGTATTAAACAAGGCTAAAATTGCTGCTGAGGAAAAACTCGACGGCAAATATCTTATCAAGACTTCAGATGATACGCTAAGTATACAGGACATAGTTTTGGGTTATAAGCAGTTATATGATGTTGAGCGTTGTTTTCGAACTATCAAAGCCGAATTGGAACTTCGTCCGGTATATCATCGAAATTCACAGAGGATTAAAGCCCATGTTTTAATATGCTGGCTGGCGTTATTGCTAATCCGTATTGCCGAGAATGAAACGAACAATATCTGGTTTTATTTGCGCAGAACTTTAAAAAAATTAAATCTTGTCGAACTTAAACTCCCGGAAGGTGTATTTCACCAAATTACAGCCTTGACAGCTGAACACAATGCTCTATTTTCAGCTTGCAGGATTAAAGCACCGCCAAAGATTATAGATATGCGCCCTTCGTAATCCCATAGATACACGCCTCTTTTTTTCTTGTGCCCGGAAAGCCGCGTTCTTTGTGGCTTTCTGGGATTTTTTATATCTAGGTGCTGTCGAACGCCAGATAACAGCCCATCAGAATATCCAATAGTCTGTGCCTATTTAAAAATGAATTTTGACATCAAAAAGGACAACGTCATAAAAAAATGGGAACTTATAAGTAACCCTAAAGATGAAAAAGAAATAGAAACATTAAAGGACTTTATATCCCTTTCAGGTAAAACAATTTGGGTAGTTAGAGCCAAAGCAAAAGATAGAGGAGAAAATACAATAATTAACAATTTCAGTAATTTTGAAAAAGCAACCATTGAATCTGTAAATCCTGATAAGGTAACTCTTACTATCAGAAAAGCAAACGGTGAATTAATAAACTGGAAACCCCACTCCGCACTAAATCCAAGTATTGAAACCATGAAATACGTCCTAGAATTTAAAGTTGATTATATATTCTGGTTTAAAAATCCAGAAGAAGTTTACCCTAATTGGTCACCGGAAACGTGGGAAACTATCAAAAATCAACTAATTCAAATAGGTTTCAATAAGGAACAAGTCAGGCTTGCGTGGCGTAGTCCAGAGAAAATACAACGTTCCTCACATTCTTGGGGAGAAGGGGAAACATGGTTAGGAGTTACCCCCGAACTGTGTAAACCCGAATAATCTCACAAAATATGGTAATGCTAGTATAGGCTTTTACTCATACGCAGGATAGGGCAACGGTGGAGACCGACCTGAGCGGCGTGCGAGGTTTTACCCTAAAACGGATGGTATTAACCGTCCGTTTTTGCTTTTTATCCGTTTTAGGGAAAACCCAAGCGATAAACTCCGGGAGTTTGAGGGCAGAGCCCTCAAGGTTTTATGCGCTCTGTCGCAATCTATCTTCAAAGAAGATTACTAACTGACTGTATGCCATGCCCCAATCGCGTACCGGCATACTCCATTTTTTCGTAATTTGCCTTACTGACAGATATACCGATTTGCGTATTGCATCATCGGTTGGGAAAATCGTTTTGGTTTTTGTATATTTGCGCAACATCCGATGGAAGCCTTCTACTGCGTTTGTGGTATAAATCAAGTGCCGAATTTCCTCTGGATACTCAAAATAAGTCGTTAATTCAGCCCAATTTTCTTCCCACGACTTCATTATAGAAGGGTACTTTTTATCCCATTTTTCCCGAAATTCCTCTTTCGCATACTCGGCGTCGTCAAGGTTTACCGCTGCATATATCCTCTTCAAATCCGCGCAAACCGCTTTGCGATCTTTGTACGGCACAAATTTAGTGCTGGAACGGATTTGATGGACTATACAAAGTTGCTGTTTGGTTTTGGGAAAAGTGGCGTTTATTGCGCTGGAAATGCCTGATAAATTATCGTGGCAAGCTACGAATATGTCCTTGACTCCTCGATTCTTTAGGTCACTGCATACCGCAGCCCAAAATGACGCACTTTCGTTTTCGCTTATCCAAATCCCAAGAATATCTTTTTTGCCTTCCATGTCAATCCCAAGAACACTATACACACATTTATTGACTATTTTATTGTCTTTGCGAACTTTAAATATTATCCCATCGAAGAAAATTATTGGATATACTGCTTCCAACGGTCGATTTTGCCATTCGTTCACTTCTGGCAAAATTTTATCTGTTATACGAGAAATAAGGCTTTGTGATATATCTGCTCCATAGATTTCCTTAAGGCTATCCTCAATGTCGCGTTGGCTCATGCCTTTGGCGTACATCGTCATTACTTTATTTTTCGATTTCGTCAGTGCGTGTTTGACGTTTTTCGATTATTTGCGGCTCAAAGCTCCCGTTGCGATCGCGCGGTACATTGATTTCGCTTTCGCCATAATCGCTTATTATGCTCTTGTGATTGTAGCCGTTGCGGAATTTCCTGTGTTATTGCCAGCTATGCTGTGCTTTTCGTAGCCTAGATGTTCTTCCATCTCCGCTTCAAGCATTTGCTCTATTGTTCCGGCAAATAGCCTTTTCAGTTTTGTTTGAATGTCTCCCGTGCTTTGGCAGTCCTTCATTAATAAATTGACCAATTCCATTTCTTTTTCTGTCAGTATGTTTTTTGATCTTCTCATCTCTTAACCTCCATTTTTGCTTTATATGGAGATTATTCCCATTTACACGGTTGCTCAATCAGCCTCATGGTTTTATAATTTAATACCTGGGGTAAATCCTGATATTGTATTCTTCAAAAATGGACTAGTGGAAAGTATTTCACACTAAAAATAAACTCTTCTTAACTCATTTCGGGAGTGGGTAGAGTAGGTTGACGTTGCAAAGCATCAACCTACTCTACCAGAAGTGTTTCAACCTTAGTGTAACAGATTTCCAGTAATTTCAAATTTTTTATCTTTTTACTACTTTATAATGTCTAGTATTATCATTTTTTTCTTTCTCTTTTTCTTTCATGCCGTCAGCAAAACCGTTTTTCTGCAATACCAAAGAATGTTTATAACCGCCATTATTTGTAATTTTACGCGCCACAGAATCAACAAAATATTGGCCGGATAAATATTTACCTACACCATTTACGGTAACTGTTTGTCCGGCTTGAATTTTAATAGTCTTTTTTGTGGCGATTACTTCCATTTCTCCTTCAAGGGTAAAAAATTCGTGTTCTATAAACTCTTTTTCAGCGTTTCCTTCGCTCGAATGTTTTTTTGATTCATTGTTGTCTATCCCACTCATTATTGTGTCAGTTTGGCTATTAATTTGTTGTACTCTACCTTGTTTTCCAGAAGCGCCCATTCCTATAGCATGACCATCTGCATTGTAAATAATTGGTTTTATAATTTCACGTTCAGACATACTATCACCTCACTCATATCCTATTGCGTGACCATCTTCATCATACTTTCTGCGCTTACTTGATGTTTGAACAGGTGTTCCTTGTGTTTGTCGATTTGCATTACTATCATTAATTACTGCCTTATCAATTTGCTTAGTCTGAGGGTTAATATCCGCTTTCTTTACTTCCTCGCGTTTAGTTTCGCGGTTAATTCTAGGTCTAAAAGTTATTATTTCCCGCGTTTCTTGTTTATACCACAAATCGGCAACTGGTTCGGAAAGTAATCCGCGTTTACCATAGTATAAAGTATCGCCATTTTTAAGGGTACAGACAAAAAGGTCAGTCTCCTTACTTGCAAGGTCGCGCAAAAATTGAATATCCGTTTGGATACTCTGCGCAATACTTTCCTCACGTTTAAACTTATAATCAGGCGGCTGTATTTCAACCTTAAAACCGTAACTCTGAGCAAGCATTTCTACTACTTCACTTGAAGTTTTACCCTTCCATGTTACGTATTTCTTTTCACGATTCATTTTGTGTGTCGCGTCCATACAGTAAAGTATAACTGTAGGATAACCCCTATCGCCGAAGTCTATATCAATTGCAGCGATATAACCGTTAAACTCAAAGCGATACGCTTCTTCGTTCCAGCCGCCTTCAATTTTTATTGGCACATCTTTAATAAAGATGTCATCCTCTATTAACTTAAAGTCTACGTCATTAAATATTATAGTTGCCGAATCTGCTTGACTTGCGCTTTCCTTAATAGTGATAGATTCAATTAACTGCTTCGCGTCAAAAGATATTTCTTTACCTCCAATAAATAAAGAATAATAACACGACAATACTTCTGATTGATTATAATCCAAGATATTTTGCCACCTCTCTATACGGGGGTATTAAAATAGTATCCCCTATTTCTATGTCCAACTCGGAAAAATACTGTGGGTTAGCGTCTAAAATCGCCCAATAAAGTTGCGCGTTTCCATAAACTTGATGTGCGATATAGTCTACTCTATCCCCGCGCTGAAATATATAAGTACCACAATTTTTAGGGTTAAACTGAACAGGTTTTCTTACTCCTATAAGTGGAATATCAGTACCAAAGTTTTTTAATTGTGTTTCAATATAACGACTTCCTTCGTAAACAGCCATTATGGAGACACCTGCCTTATTGTTAATGTTAATCTTGCCTGGGTCATACCGCCGAAAGTATCAAATTCTTCAACTTTAATATCCAACTTTTCTAACACGCATTTTTTTAATAAACCAGCCATAACAAAAAGTAAAAGTTGGCGGTCTTTTATAATCCTTACTGTTTTTTTCAGGCGGCAGAAGTTTTTCAATAAACCCCACAAAATCATTTATACGGTAAATAAAAGGCTTATCCCACATGAATAATTCAATTGTAAATACTCTTGCACTACCTTTAACAAATTGGGAAAGTGGGTAAGCCATACCTGGGGCGATTACTTCCGAATATTCCGCGCTGCGCGAATGTTGAAATATTTCGGGGTTATACTGAAAAGGACGCATTTCTCCTGTTTCATCATTTTTTATTATGCCTTTAATTATAGCGCCGCGCCAAGCAAAGTTAACGGCATTCCCAAGCATAGAGCCGCCTAAAGCACCTGCGATTCCAGACGCTATACCTGTTACTGCGCCTTGTACACCGCCAGCAATATTTTTAGCAAGACCTGTGACACCCGCAACTGGAAGTAAACCCATTATAAATCACCACCTTTTTATAGTGCCTAACACAAAATAAAAAAGCACTGATTTTATTAATTAGTGCTTAAACATTTGTGAAATTCATGTTATAATCTTTTCATAGGTTGTTCGAGGACGATTAGCCCTTATCTCTGCGGAAAGGAGGTTAAAAACTTCCATGAAGAGGGGTGAGGCTTATGAGTGTTTTTGAGGCACTGTCTTTAATGATAGCGTTCGGAATGCTTGTTGCTTTTTTAACAAAAAAGTAACCGCCCTCGACAAAAGTGTGCGGTTACTTTTTTTGTAACTTATCCTTAGGCTAACCGTCCTCGGTTGGACAACCTGTACTGGGTGGTGTGTTCGCGCATACCACCCTTTTATTATATTATAACGTGTTAGTCTTTTTTATGCAAGACCCCGATAAAATCTTTACTGTGACATATTCTTATCGCCTGTGCAAACTCTGACCAATCAAAAAATAACAATCTAGGCTAAAAGTTAAGCAAAATCTTAACGCCCTCCTTGCTATCAACCTCTTTAAATGAAAAATCATTCCCTAAATGGACTTTTACGCCATTTTCAATAATCTTAATGCTTTCATGTTCAAAAATTGTCGCCAAAACTTCATTTTCTAAATTTGTAACAACAATGCTTTTATAATCGTTGTTTCCAATTCTCACTTACCCATCCCCTTTGTCACTTTGCCAATTTTGGCAAATTTGTGCAGTTCTTGTAAATTTGAGTTGTCCTTAACTGTTGCTTCCAAAACATCTCTTTCTATTAAATTACTACGTCTTTATATCCTAGCATACCTTCAACCTGTAGTCTGCGTTTAATTTCCCTATAAACAGTATCGGCAAATTGTCTCGCTTCGTCATCAGTGGCTTTTTCAATTTTTATAGCAAAAGCTCCTTCTTCAAATATAATATTAGGAGATACCTGGGCAGGCGGTGTATTATAATCTGGTCTAGTGTCTCTAGCAGGTAATTGAGGAATCGCCGGAGGGATTATACTTATTACATTATTAACTTGTGGCGCATTTTCTACAGGTTGGGGTACAAAAACATTTTTGGGTTCTTCAACAACTGATTGTAATATACCCATTGGCGTTGTTTGTACAGTTTGATAAATAGGCACAACATCTTTTGCCGTGTTTAAAGCAGACATTCCAAAATGGTTGGCCTGGAATTTTAAGAATTTACGTAAACCAAGCGTCAACTCATCATTAACTACAAATTCATTCGGGTGCAAATAAGCTAATCCCTGCGCTTTAATAAATGCGCCTGTAGCAAATGCGGGTACATCATTAGCTTTAGGTGCAACTAACCCGCCGCCGTCACTGGAATCTACATTTATATAAGTTTGCATAGAATTACCGCTAAAAGCGCTTTTAAACTTATCAATTAAATTCGCGGAAAGTGAGAATTTTTCGTCTATCCACCCAAAGAAACTTGAAGCTGATTTTTGAATATCGCCCCAAATACCATCAAAAAATTCTGTTACTGTACTCCAGGCTGACTTAATATCTTCTAACGTAGATTTACCTATATCGGCAATCCTATCCATAACAGTATTCCATATCTTGCCGAGAGCGTTTGTTTCGTCTGTAAATACTTTAACCCAACTATTAAAAATTGCAATTATCTCATTAATAGTTTTGTCCAGTATGTGTAAAACAACTGCCCAAACATCATTCCAAATTTGTTTTATGCTGTCACCTAAATTAGAAAAATCGCCAGTTATGATAGCGTCAATTATTGTGCTAATAGTTGCTTTTATACCTTCCCAAACAACAGACGCTATTTCTAACCCATTTTTAAATACAGCACCAAGAACTTCTCCAATTTTTAAAAACGCGCCAACAGTTAAGTTTACCCACATTTTAGCTAGTGAAGGGAGAGATTTCAATAATCCTATTATTAATTCCCGTGCTATTTGCACGATACCACGAATTAAAATTCCCACTGTGACAAAAGCTGCCCCTACATAACCAATTATTCGCCCTAAACCTAAAACAAGTTTAGTAAGCTCTAATAGAATATCCCCTACAACTTTACCTACAACGGCAACTATTCCCCAAAATATCTCGTGAACTAAATCTCTAAACCACTCAAACTTGTAATACATGAAAGATAAAGCAAGAATTACTGCTAAAACTAAACCACCTACAGCCGCAGAACAACCAATTATCTTTCCAATAAGTTCAGCCCACAGTAAAAAGGTATTCTTTAAAAACCCTATTATTTTAAAAAGACCTGAAAATATTGGTTTAAAGAAATTAAATAAGCCTTTTAACTGGCGTTCGACAGTAAATAGATAAAAAGAGCATAAATTCTCCGAAAGAATCCAGTAAAACTAAGGGTTTCCCGTTTATAAAAGCCCAAAAGTCATAGATACACGTGTGTGCTTAAAAGACTTGATTTTTATATGTTTTTGCGATAAAATATAGATATGTATATAAGAACAACTATTCGCAAAAACAAAGACGGTAGTGTTACCGAATATCTGCAGCTTGCGCATAATGAATGGGATAAAAAATCAAAACGCTCAATCGTCAAAGTTTTGTTGAACTTTGGACGAAAAGATGAACTTGACAAAAAAGGCTTGGAACGATTGATAGTTAGTATTCAAAAAGTTCTTGGTACTTTACCAAGTGAGCCATCGGATATTCATGACGATTATATCCAAATATTATCTACCAGAACATTAGGAGGATGCTGGTTTTTGGATCAACTATGGAACCGACTTGAAATTGGTGATTGTCTCAAACGCCTTTTGGTGAGTTCGGGCTATGAAATTCCTGTTGAGAGGGCTTTGTTCGCCATGGTAGCAAATCGGGCCATTGACCCGACAAGCAAACTATCTACACAACATTGGGTGAATGAAGAAGCTTATATTCCCTCTCTGTCGTGTGTATCGGTTCATCAGTTATACAGAAGCATGGATTTTTTGCTCGAACACAGTACCAAAATACAAGAAGATATTTTTTTCAGTATCGCCAATCTACTCAATCTGGAAGTTGATCTTATTTATTTTGATACCACCTCCACTTACTTTGAGACAGATTCGCCTGACGAAACAAACGATACCGAAACACAAAACGAAAACGCTTTGCGTCAATATGGTTACAGCAAAGATAAACGCCCTGATTTGCCACAGATAATTATCGGCATAGCGGTAACTAAAGAGGGCATTCCTGTTCGCTGCTGGGTTTTTTAGCGGTGAAACGGCGGATATGGCAATCGTTGAGCAAGTAAAAAAGGATCTTAACGGTTGGCGATTGGGACGAGTGGTATCAGTCATGGATTGTGGTTTTTCATCTGAGGAAAACTGTATTAAACTGCAAAGCGGCGGCGGGCACTATATCATGGGTGAAAAGATGCGCAGCGGTAAAACGGATGTCGAAGCCGCTTTAGCCAAGAAGGGGGCGTTACACAAAGATAAAGGAACATCTCTATGCTAAAGAAGCCTTAGTGGGCGAGGAGAACGCCGTAAACGCTATGTAGTTGTCCTCAATCAAAAAGAGGCCGAGAAAGATAAATTCACAAGAGAGAGACATTTACAAACAATAACTTCCCTTTTAACAGCATTGGGTGATTTGACAGACAAAGCTCATACTAAGGCAGTTTGTGATTTGGTATCCCACCGAACATATAGCCGGTATCTTAAAACTTGTAAAGATGGCCGACTTGTATTAAACAAGGCTAAAATTGCTGCTGAGGAAAAACTCGACGGCAAATATCTTATCAAGACTTCAGATGATACGCTAAGTATACAGGACATAGTTTTGGGTTATAAGCAGTTATATGATGTTGAGCGTTGTTTTCGAACTATTAAAACCGAATTGGAACTTCGTCCGGTATATCATCGAAATTCACAGAGGATTAAAGCCCATGTTTTAATATGCTGGCTGGCGTTATTGCTAATCCGTATTGCCGAGAATGAAACGAACAATACCTGGTTTCATTTGCGCAGAACTTTAAAAAAAATTAAATCTTGTCGAACTTAAACTCCCGGAAGGTGTATTTCACCAAATTACAGCCTTGACAGCTGAACACAATGCTCTATTTTCAGCTTGCAGGATTAAAGCACCGCCAAAGATTATAGATATGCGCCCTTCGTAATCCCATAGATACACGCCTCTTTTTTCTTGTGCCCGGAAAGCCGCGTTCTTTGTGGCTTTCTGGGATTTTTTATATCTAGGTGCTGTCGAACGCCAGTTTAAAAGGCTAAAAACCGTACTTACCACGAAAAATAACGGCTTAAATATAGCAACAAATGTCAGCATAGGCGCTATGATTAAGCCTATAGCAATTCCTAATTCTCTCCACTGTTTGGGCGTTAAAAGTTGTGTTACAGTCAAAAGATTTTCAAATACTTTTATTACAGGTTCTATATTTATACCAAATTCTTTAAAT
>JALQSN010000644.1:0-28636 GCA_023690525.1 Holotrichia oblita | reverse complement strand
TGCCTTAAAAGCCTTGCGATACCCTTCATCACCACAAAACCAGTCTATAGTTGGGTAATTTTTGTAGGCTTGCATCGCGAGTATAATTCCAAATGTTGTGTCGTGTATATTAGCGGCACAACCTCCAACCGTAAGTAAATTTTCCATTGTGTCAGTAACTATATGGTGCTTTCGCACTTTCGTTTATTTACCTTCGTTGAGGCCGCATAAATTGTCTTTGTACTTTGAGAATCAATCAATCCATAGCTTTGATTTTCTTTCAACTGCATCTATAAGGTTCTTTTTATAAGGATTTGTATGACCTTTCTACGGTTCGGTAATAAAAACAATTTTACTGTACTCCAGTTAGGATTGCCATGCGGCAATGCACGCTATTTACAACCGTTATCAACCAAATATAGCGCGGCTTCAACGAGTGAATATTTGAGTATTGTTCCTTTGTTTATCATAGGAAAATATTCTTCCATTTTTACCCATTGCTCATCTGTTAGATCGCTTGGGTAGTTTGTTGGCTTATATTCTATATTTTTCACGGTTTGATTATAACATATTTTGCCTATGAGAACAGCTTCTAAGTTTTACGCAGAAAACAAAATTTATTTTAGGGGCGCATCTATATGAGAATACTACATTTATCTGACTTGCATTTCGGTTGCGAAGATCCAAACGGTGCTTTGATTGATAATGCGCATCTAAGGAGATATCTAAATGATTTTTTTAAAACTTTAAGCCAAGATTATGGATATGCATCCCCAATAGATTTTGTTGTTATATCAGGGGATTTAGTATATAAATGCAAAGATGAAGAATACAAGTCAAACTTAATTAACTTTTTCGATCGGTTGATTCGAACATTGCATTTCGATGACAAATTTGAGCGTTTTTTGATTTGTCCGGGAAATCATGATTATAAATGCGATGAAAGCTCTAGAGCTTCATATGAATTAATGAAAAATAAAAAAGACAAAGGATTACATATGAACAGATTGCTTGACCGCGAACAGCCGTTTCGCTCATACATACAGTTTTGCTCCGCAATGGGATTTCCAAAATATAAAATAGGAAAAAATGAAAGCTATCTTGTTGGAACACGGAAAGTAAACGGGTTTAATTTGGTTTGCATAAATACCGCTTGGTATTCAGAACTTGATATGGTAAAAAAGAATCAGTTTCTTAGTGAAAGCATGATTTCGGAAATCATGAATGAACTTGACGGTCAAAGCGGATATACTCTAACAGCCATGCACCATCCTTTAGAACACTGGAGTGAGGATGAAAACGAGTGTCATACGTTTCGACAAAATGTTTTAGGCATGATTAATGAATTTTCTGATATAGTATTTCACGGACATACACACGAGATGCGGAACATACCGAGATATTATGGTGTTAAAAATGGTGCCATTCGTAGGTGCGGGTCCATTTCTTGCAAACGATGCGAACGTGATGGCGTTCTATACATATGAATTTACTCTGGATTCGCCAAAAGGCGAAAGACATTTATATCAATACAATAACGGATGGCATGAAACGGGCATTTATGAATCTATAAGCTTGTCATTGAGACATGAACCAGATATTTTTGAAAAACCTTTTAGGGAAAAGGAACACCCCTATGATTTTTATGGACGAGAGAACATAATAAATTCTATCGTGAAACAGTTAAAAGCTAAAAAATGCAAGCCATTCGTTGTATATGGAGCGCCAGGAGTTGGTAAAACAGAGGTCTGTCATGAGGTCTTAAATAGAATGCGCGGAAGCGGTTGGGATCCTAGAGAGGTGATACGTTTACAGGGTAGAAATGGATTTAACGAATTGATTGATGCTATAGGCGACGCATTAAAAATTCCCTCCAAGGATCGCCATAAAGAAAATATAGTTAAAGTGTTGACACGAAGATGTTCAGAATCACCCAGTTTAATTTACTTAGATAACTTTGAAGACTCGCTTCATTTTTTAGAAAGCCCAAATGACGATATTGATAAACGCATTTTTGAATTTCTCAACGACTGCGGAAAAATCAACAATCTTCGGCTCTTAATTTCATCTAGGGAAAGGTTAGAAAAAAATGTGCAGGAACAGAATATTGAATGTTTAGATGATGAGTCTGCTTATAGATTGTTCCGAAAAGGTTGGGGCGAAAATAAAATAGATACATTGTTCGAAGATAGTCGTAATAAATTGAAATGCTTTATTAAAGAATACTTGGCAAACCATGCTCTGACGATTTTAATTGCGACAGGACAGGAAGGATATTTTGAAGTTGAAACTTTAATGGAAAAATGGAAAGACTCCATGAATAAAACGCGCGTTATAAAAACGAAAGATCCTGATCCTACGCATCACAGCTTGAATGAGGCGCTTATTCGCTCTTATTACGTCATTGAGGAGGATAGATTATGCTGTGAAATTTGGGCCGTTTTAGCTCTTTGTGAAAAAATATAAAAAAGATTTTATTTGGCGGTCTTTTTATCGGTAATGAGGCAAAGGAAGCGGAATGCGCGATGGCAAAACTTATCCGTATGAATCTTGTGTATCAAGATGAGGAAGGTTATAGTATGCTGCCTCCGATTAAGAATTGCATTTTTGATATTTCGGATGATGCTATAAAGCTACATTGTGACACGATTCGTAGATTATCGGAGTTTTACATAAAAAATCTAGAAAAAACGTTTCCAGGAAGGGCGGATTGGTCTGATAATTCTCGAAAAATGAGTCACTTAGTGGACGACATCTTCTTTTTTTTGAATAAACTATTAATTGATAGGCGTTATAACGAACTGTTACAAATTCATGTCAAAATGGCAAACTATTATCAAAGTCGCGTTTTAAAGGCGATACACCTTATGGAAAAATTAATCAGTGAGAAAATCGTTCATTATTTGAATCCTTATCAACATGCACAGACATTATTGATGCTAGGCGACATGGAAAGATTGCAAAACAATAATAATAAGGCTCTATGTTATTATGAACAGGCACAATTAATATTTGATAATAATGTAAAGGACGAGGTGAACTGGGGTTTAGCACAAGTCAACAGAAAAATCGGAGATATCAAACGCAATACAAAACAAGACGCGTTGCCTTATCTTGAGAAAGCAAAAAAGTATTATAACGATGCAAAAGACGATGTTGGTTTTGCCAATACCGTTAAGATCATGGCCGATGTAGAACGTAATAAGATGAATTTGGACGTTGCTGATAACCTTTACAACGATGCGTATAAACGCTATGCCGAGATTAGAGATGAACAAGGGCAAGCGAATGTGCTTTCTTGGCTAGGTGAGATTGCGCGTCGAAAAGGAAATATCGAACAAGCTATCCGATATTATGAAAAAGGGCTTGAAATTTACATTGCCATATGCAATGAGCGCGGTCAAGCAAATATATATCAAGGTATGGGCGATATTTTTCAAGGAATGCGGCAATTTGAGAGAGCATGCGAAAATTATGAAAGGGCAATGGAAATATATAAAAAGAGAGTTCGCATACAAAGGATTTTTGTGTACACTAGGCGAGCTTTGCGTGGTGCATGCTTTACTCAAGGACAACGAAAAATTTGAAAAATGCATCATCGAACTTGAGCATGTTTTGAAAGAATCGCTGATAAAAGAGGCTATAGACTTAAATATCTATGACTGTGTTCGCTCTCGTTCCGCTAAGGCTCATTCTATAATTAAAGAGGGTGCAGATAAGCAAATAGAACCAGCAATGGACAAAATAAAACTACCACGCGATTTTGCTCAATATACAGAAGGGTTGCCGAGAACAAGTCATTAGAGGAATAAAACAAATGAATTTCACCCACTATCCATATTATGGGCGCTTGTGTGTTAGTTTTGAACTTCTCATTATGTTTATTTTAAGTATGACTGACAGTTCACCAAACTTCGTGCCCCATCAGCTCATAGGCTGGTCGCTCTAAACGCTCTCAAAAAAGATAAGAATATAATTCCAGCCAGATAACCCAAAGGGATTCTTAGAATAGAGAATTAGCTTTGGGTTATATTTTATTAAAAGCGAAAGAAATTTTATGTCGTGAGCTTGACATACGGGTGGCGAAACAAATGAGGATGAACATTTTCGGGAACTTCAAGGCAGGTTTTCCTTGCTGCTTCACCATACCGTTTTAAGAATTTGCGAATGCAATCATCAGATAATGGGTTTACTTGTCCATGAGTGTTTTTGTCAATATAAAACTACAGCAAATATAAATGAAATAATGCAGCACCCGTTTAATGAATCAGGAAGCATTGTCAAGAGTAGGAGGAAGATTTTTACAGAGCGTTCTTTGCTCCGTAAAAATACTCTCCGACCTTGACGATGCGGAAGTTGCGAGTCAATAATTGTGAGGGGTGTTGTTCAAGCGCACTTCTTGAACAACACCTTAATTACGCCTTTTTAGCTTTCTCTGTGCCAATAGCTGTCTGGTTAAGAAGCGCATCCATCAAACGCCTTGAGTCCCGGTTAGTAAAGTCAAGCAAATGCGAATGATGAATGATACGGTCTAACAGAGCGGCAGTAATCTTAGTATCGGCGAAGATATCATTCCAACGTGCAAACTCTAAGTTTGTTGTGATGATAAGAGACTTACGCTCATAACATTCCGAAACAACTTGAAAAAGCAGCTTTGACCCATCGGAGTCGATGGGAACATAACCCCACTCGTCACAAATCAGCAAATCTAGCTTATCGAACTGTTTCATAAAGCGCGAAAGGACACCTTGTTTTTTGCTTCAGTAAGAGCGTTGACAAGCGTTGGTGTACGCCAGTACCGGGTTCTGAACCCGGCGTCGCAGGCGGCAATCCCTACCGCAATAGCCAAATGTGTTTTACCTGCTCCCACGTTTCCGTAAAGAATAAGATTTTCATGGCGAGGGATAAAGCTTGTTCCCAAAAGGTCATCAGATGTCAATGCCGCCGGAAACTTGATGTCTTCAAAAGTATAAAATATGCGATTTACCGATGGCAGAGGGTATGTTTCTAAATTGGTGTGAATGTCGAAAAATGGGAGCGCAAAAACACTAAAAATATAGCAAATCCAGTTCTCGTGAAAATAGTGTTGTCAAGGGAAGGAGGAAGATTTTTTGAACATGCTTTACCGTTCAAAAAATACTCTCCGACCTTGATAACACGGGGATTTGTAGAGAAGAATGTTGGCTGGGCTTTGTGAAGCGTACTTCTTCGCAAAGCCCTTAATTATGCTTTTGCGTTTCGTCTTTGCAAAATATGTCGATTCCATTTACACGAATCAAAAAATATCCCCATGGCAGAAATCAATATACATGGGTTGGGCTCCACAAGATCAAAGCTTTTGTGTTTGCATTTTCATGTTCTATACTTTTCTTGCTTTAAAGATAGTAATACCGTTATTACTTATATAACTACCAATATCATTTTTTACACTTGGGGATGATAGTTCACTTTTTTCTGCTGTATAAATGATGCCGCCGTTACATCTTTGATCTGCATCTTCTGGTGAAATAAATTCACCTGTAAAATGACTTCTGACTTTCATATTTTTAAGATCAAAAACAAAATTTATATCTGTTGCAAATACTCTTTTATTCAACAGCTCGCTAAATACATTTGCAAGTTCAATTCGTATTGCATCAATTTCTTCCCCAAATTCTGATAATAGTACTGTCTTAGGTTTGTACTTATCAATCATAGCACAAACCCCCAACATTCCTAAATGATTTGCGTAAAACGACTCTTTGTTGTCATTTATATTTTTCGTAATGTCATATCCCATTTCTTTTTCTTTAATTGACCCTAAATGGGCTACTAAAACATGAGCCTGCGTTTGCAATCCGAGTCCATCAGCTTCTAAAATGTTTTTTTCCTCATTGTCTGAATCCCAACCGGTATCTGCTGTAAACTTAACTATTATTTCACTCTCTTCTCCAACTAAATCATTAGTAATATAAAAAACAAAACCTAGAGAGTGCTTTTTGTTATTAGCTCAAAATGTTTAGCTTGTGTAGTGAATAACCTAATATCTTGATTTATGTATATCAGTTGATGCCTATTTAGAATAATAATATCATCTATATAACTATTTTCATCATCTTGTAAAAGGTTAAAATACCCCGAGAATTTTTTGAATGAACCCAAGTTCATAAAAAGTTTAATTTTCTTTTTAGAATGATCGCTTTCATTTCTTTTATAAAAAAGAGAAACAGGCTTTCAAGTTCTACCGTATGATCGTTGTGTGCATGTGATATAAAGATATAATCTATATCATCAAGTTTGAATCCAGCATTTAGAAAATTTTCACAAAAATTAAATCCAGGATCAATTACGATCCCCGTTTCATAAACTTGTAAGAAATATCCACCTCCCTTTATTTCATTAAGCGTATGTCTGGATGGTAAGATAGGCGTGTACGAATTAAAACGCCTTAAAACCGTTAGCTTACATTCGTCTTTTATTAAGCTCTTTCCTGGCTTTATAAATTCATTTATTGATTTTTCTCTATCGAGTATGTATTCGAAATATGTATCAAAATCAGGATTTTTCTTTATTTTCGCAATAAAATCATTTAAAGCATCTCCTACGTCTCTTGGCTTTACCTCATTATGCTTTAGTTTCTTCGGCATTTATATATCCTCCTTAGTTGAGTAGCCAATTTCAAGTTCACTCACTATCAATTGCTTTATCTGATCAATTCCTTTTTCACCGCCATAGGCATTACGAGGATCTGCTATTTTGTCAATATTAATTTTAGAAAGAAGTCTCACGAAGTTTTCTTCATCTAATACCAAATCATTAGCAAATAGGACATCCAAAAAAGAGCCTAATGATTTTATAAACGCTCTGACGGACAAAGAATTATTAAGAAATCCTTTTTTCACCCAATATTTTTTAAATGTTTTTTTTAGCTTGAAAATATTGTGAAAAAACAGAATAAATAACATCTTCAGTGTACGCTAAGCCATATTCTAAAAATTCGTCTTTACTTTATATCTTTCGAAAGCAGTTATTAAGGACGCTTGCGTTATAAAACCTGTTCCCTCACCAAGCATTTTAATTTCACCATAAAAAGGCGAATCAATGCTATTGTTGAGCCTCTCAACGACATTATGAAGTTCGAAATATTCAGGAATACATCTTCACTTATACCTAAAAGATCTAATGCCAATGACTTGTTTACTGGCTTTTGGTAGTAATTTATCTTGACAAATAGTTCAGCCGCCTGAGAAAGAGAAATATCTATTAGTGCTGTGATCACCAAAGGCAAGTCATTTTCAGTATAGTCAAAGGCTCTAAGCCTATGTTGTCCATCAATTATATGAGCAATCTTTCCGCCAAGTATCATAGGATTTTGTTGTCCAGAGGGCTTTTTAACTCTTTTTGTTTTGCTTCTTCGCTCAAATTTTCCAATTTATCTATGTCTAATTCTCCATTACAAAAAATCGAATCAATAGCAATTCCCATTTGTGCTAGATTCATACCCAAAACAATATTATTGACCATTAATGAATTATAAGTATCAATATATTCAGCAATCTGTTTACTTCTTTTACTGCTAAAGGTTCTTTGTAGTCCTTCATCGGGGTCTTCAATTCTAGAATTAAAATAAGAAATTGATAAGAGCTTTTTTGCTGATAGTGAAAAAATCAAAATTTTATTTTCGTTTTGGTTAATTAGTATAGCTGGAATCATTTAAGTCACCTCTTGAAATTTTTTGCTATCTAAAGTTTATTACAAAATGAGAGCCGAAAAACGAGCATAGTCCTCATTGTCCGTATAAACTAGAATCTGATCCTTATTGTTAACTAATAATAAACAGTACCAAATATTATTTTTTGCATAACAGCATTTTGAGTTTTTCTGAACAAATACCCATTTACCTAAAATATTTGATGAAAACCCTTTGAATGCAAGCTCATCCAGTACAATTTTTTTGTTATGATATATTGTTTGCCTAAAGCAAAATTCGCTTCTAGCAAAAGATTCGTTTCATATCTCAACTGCTCAACATTCTCAACTTTGCGAATAAAAAAAGCTCTGTCCATTTAATTATCATCCCCGCCACTTTTATGATATATTTATTACCAAGGTGAAAGGGATTATTCCTATTTTCTAAATTACCATTATATAAACACATTAAAGTTCAATCTTGTATTTTTCATTACGCTTATAGTCAGAATAAACTCGTATTCGAGATTCGTATTATCTATGTAATAAACATATTTCAAAAAGCCAACTGGAAAGCAATAAAACCTCCGTCAAATATGGCATAAAAGAAGCTATGTCAGATTCCACCAATGCCTAATTAAATGAATTATGCCATTAAAATCATAACATACTTATTGACATATGCCATGAACCCTATTCGTCACCTTCGACTTCTCCCACAGAAGATTTATCATTCTTTTTCTTATTCATTTTCCCCTCTGTAAATTCACCTTCATAGACAGAACCATCGGGGAATTGCATATGCCAGTGCCCATGAGGAACACCATTAATAACATCACCTGTATACACGATTCCATCTTTGAAATATGCAACCCCTGAACCATGCGGTTCTCCATCTACAAAATCGCCTTCAAAGGAAGAACCATCAGGATATATATATTTGCCTTTTCCGTGTGGTTTTCCATGCAAAATTTCACCAATATATACATCCCCATCAGGATGTGCAACCTCTCCCTTACCAGTGGGTTCGCCATCAATAAAGTCGCCATGATATAATGCGCCACTCTTATAATGATACATTCCTTTGCCGTGCAACACACCATTTAATACGTTACCCTCATACCGCTCTCCATCTTTGCAAACAAAAATTCCATAACCCTGCATTTTTCCATCAAGCCACTCACCATCATAAAATTCATATTCACCCGTAGTAAAGATATACTTTCCTCTTCCATGTGGTTTCCCTTTACTCCAATCGCCCTCATATTCATCACCATTATTGTATATAACCTTCCCTTTTCCGTCACGTAAACCATTTACAAATCCACCTTCGTATTTATACTCTTCGCAAATTACAGTTCCATATCCGTTTGCAGATGAATTTGAATAATCTCCCTCGTGAACATAATTAGAAATTGAGATATATTTTGCTTTCCCGTTTACTTTATTATTTGCAAAATCACCTATGCAAACATTACCTTCCTTATCAGTAAATTTACCTTTGCCTTGAGAAACTCCATTCTCAAAATTACCTTCATAAATGCTTCCATCATAATATATTTTTTTTCCAACCCCATTTAACTGACCATTGTTAATCGTTCCAATATAAAACGAACCATCAGGTAGCCATATCCCATTCTTCCTTTGTTCTGCATCGATAATTATTCTATCAATTTCGAGGTTTAGTTTTGTCCAGAGTTCACCTGAATCACAAACACGAGAATGAAAATACTCAATCTCATATTTGCCATTCATTTTTCTTAATTCATTTAGGAATTTCTTCAGATTGCGCCACTGCTTCCACCTTTCTTCGGCATCGTCGGCAATAGGGTCAATAACATCAGGTCTAAATTGATAAACAACAACTCTTGGTTTTCCGAATATTTTATATGCTTCCAATGCTTTTTCGAATTCTTCCAACGTGTATTTTCCAATACGATTTTTTAGCAATATTGCTACAATATCGCACTGACGCAATATGCGATTGTATTCTTCCTGGCTTCGCATATGTTGTGGAATAGTTTCCCCTTTGTTTTCCCAACGCTCAAGAACAATATCAATATTTTTAACTTTTGTTAGCTCACGTTTAGGATTAATACGCCGTTCTAACTCGTCTCTCACTGATACAAGTTCTTCAGAAGATGCTACAAAAACCTTTAAATCTATCATACATAAATATCCTCCTTCGCCCATTGTAAATCACTTCAATTAGGTTCGCATAATTATCCAAATCGAGCTTCGATAATATCCAAAATTACTTCTTACCCGGATTCCCATTATTTATGTTAAATAAACAAAATGGGCAACTGAAAAAATATAAAAGACCCCGTGTAAATATGGATAATGGGAAGCCAGATGTATATCTCATAATAAATATTTAATTGCGTTTATTGGTATAACTTCATTTATAGGCTCTATGTCACCACCGCTGTATCCCTTTACTGCTATTCCAATCACTTTATTGTTTGAATCAATTACAGGTCCACCACTATTACCAGAAATAATGGGAGAATTAACTACTATCCGTTGAATTCCACTTACAGGTCGAAACCCTGTTATCAAACCAGGAGACAAAAAGCCTTTATCACCCAATTGGTACTTTGGAAATCCAACGACAGCTATATGATCCATTATTGATAATTTATCTGAATTACCTATTTCAAATCCATCCGGCACAAATCCATTTATATCAAGTATTGCAATATCAATGTCATTATTTCTTTTTCTTACTGAAATATCATATCTCCTTGTAGGGGAAATTAGGATGGAAGAGTTGCATTCCATTGGTGAGGACATGATTACATGTGATAAATCCGATGTCCTTAATGTAAAAGGATGTGCCTTGTTTCCCAAGTTTTCTATATTATCTGAACAGTCATCGACAACAAAGATTTTATTTTCAATCAAGGCCATATTAAAATTTGGGGTTCAGGAATAGCATCTAAGACTCTTTTTCTATTATTCTCAAATATTACTGGTAGGACTTCTTCGTTTAGCCAATCTATAATACTATCAAAGAATTGTTTGCTTGATATTTTATGCTCCGATACATTTGCGAAATAGGTAAAAGTATTTGGATTTATGTAATCTGAACCTAGTATATTCTTTATTTGTTCATAAGAGAAAAATTCTTTATCATTTATTTTATCTATGACTTTACTTACTAGCGTATCATCCTTTAATTTACCAAAGCTAACTACACTCATATGGACTTGATAAGTTACAGTAAGAATCATGTACGTCTCAGTAAATAAGACATTAGATGATATGCCTTTAAGAAATGGAAAAATATCTTTATAATGTGGCAATTGCTCAGTAACACAAGCAGTTAAATAGTTTTTAAATCGACATGAAATACCTATGCCAGATAAATTATCATCGCCTTCTCTAATGTCCATATCAAATTTGTATTCATCCATTTATATCTCTCCTAATAATGTCAACTTCCGCTAATAGCCCAAATTACTACTTAGCCGTGATTCTCATTATCTATGTACTAAGCAATCGAGACGCAGAAAAAAGTCAGATCAGCATTAATCAGTTGGATTTGAAGCCCGACTTAATTCTAGCTAGCTCAGGTTGTTCTTCATTCAGTATTTCTAAAACATGTTTTTTATACTGTGATAGCATCGCTTTAGGGTTCTGATTCGAGTCGAAGGAATGCAGTATACCATCAACGATTTCATAGAAAACATGCCCTTCGAAATTTTTAGGTGATTTGTTAATTAGCTCTGGTCGGCTATGGAGTAAAGCATTTACACTATCTACAGCGTTGTGCAACAATCCTCTTGTCTTTCTTAGAAATTCCAAATAAATTTTCGTAATACAGATGTTAAATTCCGCTAGAGAGAGGGTTAAGGAAATGAAAGGATAATTTGAATACTTCTCAAATATATCGTTTTTTATATCTTCCATTTGTTTTTTTATCGTGGAGTTGAAATTGAAATGCGGATTCGATAATATATAATTTAAGTCAAAACAATACTTACCCTCATAGTCGTCGGCAACTAGAAGATGCCCATGCTGTGCATAGTCCCTCAATCTAAGTAGTAAGCGGTACTGAAAGTTTTCATCATACTCTTTAGCTAAACAGTTTTCCCTGAAATCTTTATAAACCTCCATGCTTTGCAGTTTAAAAAAGCTTTCAATAGACTCTATTAGTGTCTTTCCTGAACTGACAAAGCCAATAGTGAGTGCGTTAATGGCTATATCATCGCTCACATTAAAGCCATATCCCATATTTCGCTCAATTCTACCAGAACTTAATAGGGTATACTGATGTCTCATGTTCAATATATTAAAACGAAATATCCGAAATAGTCCATCTATTTCTTGTATGTGTCTAGTAATTTCAATAAAGTGTTTTATCATAGTCAATTCTTCGTCATTTAAATCCGCAACATCTAACGTATTTGTATCCATGTTTAGATGTTGTGTAAAAAAAGTAAATTCCGTTCTCATATTCTGCATACTCACCTCACAATCCAAAGTTATTGTATTTATAACAGTGATAACTCCAACCCTTGTCAACTTCCAATTATTGCTAATTGTGGAAATCTGTTTTTAACACAATGTCAATACTCTTGCATTACTACTCATGTTGAGTTCATTGTTAAAAAGCTAGAAAGGCAAGTCTTCCAGATCCGTTAAGTATTTGCTTGTAACATGCTCAATATATCTATCAAAGTATGGTAGTAATTGTTCTAATACTCCAACGGGAAGATGATCTTTTAACTCATCGCAATTTAATATTGCCATTGCTGCCGCATCGGCAAATGTTTCTTGTCTTTCTTTTATTGTCAAATTTGTCATTCCAAGCATTTCATTGAAAGTATCAAACCCGTCCGGTATTATGTCGACATCTTTTGTTAGAGCCAAATGTAATGCATGGCCTATTTCATGTGCAAAAATATAAATCCTATCGAATATGGATATATCTTTAGGGTGATAAACCAAAATTATCGCTTCATTGATTCCAAAATGCTCAGAAACGCCGCACTCGCAATTACACTCATGGTGCGAGTTTTTTAAGCACAAAATTTTAAGTGGTCTATCATGCGCGATAATGTCCAAAATCTTAAACTTCCTTTGGGCTGCATCCAACACGAAATATATTTCTTCCTCGCTGATGGCTTCCTCTTGAGGTTCTGTAAACTCATCGCATCTTTTAACAAATCTATTCAAGCCCTCTATAATCAAACTGACATCTTCTGTATTGGATAAGTAAGTTAACATCATCAAAAGCGGAGCATCCTCATGCGGAATCATTACCACGTTTTTATCTGACACGGGAGGCGGCTCTAAGTACGCTTTTCCAAATTCAACAATTGATTTTATAAGTTTTTCGCACAATTTTTGCCTATATTTTTCGTTTCTACTCATAAAATCTAAAAGGGAAATGACAGAGGGTTTTACCTTTTCAAGAGACTGAGAATTCATGATTTCTGCAACATAATCAATCATTACGGCATTTTTGCCATCCACTGGCTTTGTTTGTTTGCCCATGCATTTCTCCAATTCATTTGTAAATAGTGTTCGCGCCACAATGTCTATTAGTATAAAATGGCTTTCTTTAGGATACACTATCCGTTGCTTCACGATATTGATTGCTTCATATGGCATCAGCTTATTTCCATTATAAGCAACATGATCTCATCCAAGTTTTTCAGCTTTCGATCTTAGCCATTATATTTACCTATCGCAACTTATTGTTTGTTTAATTTTTCGACAATTATATCATTTAATAGAAACATTTAGCAACGGTAAATTCAAAGCTAATTTGCATCCAATCAGAAATAAATACACCCCAAATATTCCTTCCATGCCTGAGTGAAGGGCATTGCAAATATAAGAAGGTATTAGGAGAAACAGCGCATTCTCATAGCGCGTGTTTTATCTTTTCGTATTCGTTATTCCAAATTAATCTTTAATTCTCATAATTGGCGTTAGATGATATTAACGCAACCGTTCTTAAAAAGATTTATTTTCTTTATGCGATATATGCGTAAATAAAAATAATAAAAATAGCTCTATAGTTCCGTTTTCCGTAGGAATAACGGAATTATAGAGCATATTACGAGGAGAGTTGTGTCGTCACCCGTATGCCAAGCAATCATACGCAAAATTTTGCAAAGTCTTTAATCATGTACTTGTAGATATCTTTCATCATATCTGTTTTTCATCCGTAGAAATCCTTTAGCTTCCAAGATATTTCGATATAGTTATCTGGGTAAAATATAAACCTTGTCAATCAGCATTTCGACCAACGCTTGCGTTAAGGATTCTTCGCTTGAAATGCTCATTGCCATTTTCAGCCTTCCTGACTTTTCGACGTTATCCATTTGCATTTGTGCCGTATGTACAGATAACGCCGAATGAATCCGTTTGAAATTATTAAGTTCGGCGTCACATTCTGCTTTATAAAACTACAGCAAATATAAATGAAATAATGCAGCACCCGTTTAATGAATCAGGAAGCATTGTCAAGAGTAGGAGGAAGATTTTTACAGAGCGTTCTTTGCTCCGTAAAAATACTCTCCGACCTTGACGATGCGGAAGTTGCGAGTCAATAATTGTGAGGGGTGTTGTTCAAGCGCACTTCTTGAACAACACCTTAATTACGCCTTTTTAGCTTTCTCTGTGCCAATAGCTGTCTGGTTAAGAAGCGCATCCATCAAACGCCTTGAGTCCCGGTTAGTAAAGTCAAGCAAATGCGAATGATGAATGATACGGTCTAACAGAGCGGCAGTAATCTTAGTATCGGCGAAGATATCATTCCAACGTGCAAACTCTAAGTTTGTTGTGATGATAAGAGACTTACGCTCATAACATTCCGAAACAACTTGAAAAAGCAGCTTTGACCCATCGGAGTCGATGGGAACATAACCCCACTCGTCACAAATCAGCAAATCTAGCTTATCGAACTGTTTCATAAAGCGCGAAAGGACACCTTGTTTTTTTGCTTCAGTAAGAGCGTTGACAAGCGTTGGTGTACGCCAGTACCGGGTTCTGAACCCGGCGTCGCAGGCGGCAATCCCTACCGCAATAGCCAAATGTGTTTTACCTGCTCCCACGTTTCCGTAAAGAATAAGATTTTCATGGCGAGGGATAAAGCTTGTTCCCAAAAGGTCATCAGATGTCAATGCCGCCGGAAACTTGATGTCTTCAAAAGTATACTTTTCAAAAGTCTTTACAATATCGAATTTAGCGGCTTTTTGGTAAGCATTTCGCCGTTTGCGTTCCCGGTCTTCAATCTCTGTGGTAAATAACTCCAAAAGAAACTCAAGGTTGTCCTTTTTCTTGATTTTCTTAGCGTTAGAAACTAAACTGCTGCTGAAATGCAGCTTTTTACAAGCCATAATAAGCATATCTTCCGTCATTGTGCTTCACCCCCAATCAGGGCGCTGTACCTATCTAGTTTTGGCAAATATGGCTGCTGTGCCGGTGTAAGCGGTGTTGTCACAGACGGTAACGGGCGAGTGTCTTCTGTCAACGCACGGTACGCAATGGTAAAATCATCCGTATTTCGTATAGTGGAAAGCTCCAAAACCGCCGACGCATCACCGATTTTACCGTCCCTGATTATCGGAACAAGTTCTAAAAGCATATTCTTCAAATCCGCATATTGACAACTTTTGAGATGATTTTGTATGGGTTTCGGCATTGTTAAGAAATATGGTGAATTTAGGAACGCTCTCGGTTTTCGGCTTAGAGAACCAACGTAATTCTCAAAATTGATTACCGGCTCAATGCCATGTCCGTACTCGCGTTTGTGAACCGCCACTTGCTCATATTTTTCATTAAGCACCCTTAACTCGCTTGTGCCGACTTCAAGCCACATCTCACATTTAGCGTATTCGGGAGATGTTGAATATTGATTTTTGTCAAAATGGATAAAGCTGTATTTATCCGTTTTCACTTTCTCAAGCGTGAATACCCTGAAACGTTCGCTTGGCAATGGTATCAAGGCTTCTTGCTCCGCCGCAAACAGTTCGCTTATTGGCTCTTTCTTTACGTAATGCTCACGTTGTAAATCTTTCATACATTCTTGCAACAGATTTTGATTGAATGCATCCAAGTCGGCAATCATAGGCGGCGGAAGTAGATAATTCCGGCGAATGTAACCCACCTTGTTTTCCACGTTGCCTTTTTCGTTCGGGCTGTCAGGGTTGCAAAATTCAGCTTTGAAACGGTGGTGCATGGTAAAACGCATGAACATTTCGGTTAATTGGCGTTTGCCGTGTTCTTCGATATGTACGACTGCGCTTGACATGTTGTCGAACAATATCCTTAGCGGTACGCCGCCTATAAACTCGAATACCTTTTGCAACGCTTCTATCAGGCATTCTTTTGTTTCAAACCGGCAAACTTGCGCAAATCCGGCATTGCTCCAAGGAAACGACACAACTAATTCGTGCCATACTTCCTCCGCTCCGTTGGCTAAAACAACCATTATGTCGCCGAAATCTACCTGTGCGAAGCCCTGCGAATGCATCCCAAACATGGCTGTTGCGTATGTTTTCTTGCTTAATTCCTTCTTTCGGCGGCTGACATAGTTGATTACCGTTTGCTTCCCAACCGCTAAAAGCTTGCTGTGTTCAGCGTGTTTTACAAGGTCGTTGTATATTTTTGTCCCTGTTCGCCGATATTTGCGGCCTCGTTTTAAGTCTTCGCTAATCCACTCGTCTATTACCGGTTTTAGTGGTTCGAGCTGTGATACTCGTTCTTTTCTTGCTTTGTACTCTTTATTCCAGTCTTCTCGGTCAACATATTTCTTTACTGTCCTGAAGTTGTGACCGGTTCTTTCCGCTATTTCCCGAAGGCTTAATCCTTCAAACTGGTTTAGATTTGATAAATAATTTTGCTTGTCCATTTTCAGCACCTTTCTGCGGCCTCCTGTTCATTGGTATCCTTTTAGCTTACCTCGGCCACGCTTTGTTTTGCTATATTTTCCTTTTTAGGTGCTGCATTTTTATCCTTATATTTGTTGCATTTCCATTTTATAAAAATTCTACGCTGCAAAACTTCATACATAGGAATATCCATGTTTTCGTCTTTACCGTAACAAAGAAATCCGTTATTTTCTTTACCTTCTGCTGCGGCTTTTTCGAAATAACGTCCTTCGCCTTATCCTTGGGGATCATGATACCCTCGCCGTTTTCCGCAAAAATATAGTAAACGTTCAGGGCTATTTCTATCGTGGTATTGATATTCCCCCATATTGATTCGCCTTGGGGATAATGCCCCATATTTTAGCCTCCTATCGCTCTATTTGCTGTTCCCAATTGAAAAACCGCGAGAAATCAAGAAGCCGGTCTTTCTTTTGCAATTCAGGTATTATTTCCTCAATTCTATCAATAAGCTGTCCCGCCTCGTTCATTTCGGCATCGGAAAGTTCGCCGTCAATTGTTCGCATTTTCACAAGCCCGGTGTAAATAACCTTTAATTCTGTTTCAGTAAACAGCCTTTTTCATCAATAAGGCCGCTTCGTACCGAATAGCTTTCAAAGGCGGCTTCTTTGTTATACTCTCGCTGAATGGGTACATTCTCACTCGCCGCGTCTTTACGGTAGGTGGACAAAACCCATCCGAACAGAGGATGTTGTTTACAGGCCAAAACGACGCCGTTATGCTCGTTAATTTTGAATACATTGCCCTGCAGCTTCACCGCATTTGCTTCGTCAAACGGCTTTCCAAACAGATACCGCAGGCGGCGGCTATAGATTTTGCCAATGTCTGTATCTGCTCCATTGTTTTGTCCTTTACCTCAATAAAAGGATTTTTGATTATGGAATCGGTTTTGCTGTAAAATGCCACAAGCTTGTCCTTCAGGTAAATATCGGCCACATAATCGGCAGACGTGGACGGCTTTACGGTAAAACCTTTCTTTTGCAGGGCTTCAAAATACGCTTGATAGAATTCGGTTTTTGATTTCACGTTGTCCTCCCCTTGATTAATGCTCATAACCTCTATCCTGATATTTCAAAAATAATTCTTTTTTTGCATCCTTGGATAAATCTCCGCAACTGATATTTTTTTTATGCTCATTATAATTCCTATCATTTTGAATGATAAGAGAGCTAAGCATGTCGAGAATTTCAGAGCATACTTGCAGCATAATATTGTCTCCTGTTTTGTAGGTATTCTTCCGATTTCATTTCATAATCAATCCGGTTCAGAGCTTTTACCATGCCTAAAATCCGGTTTGCTATAATCTTCTCGGCTTCCTTTACAAACTTATCCGACATGGTTTTGAGATGTTCTTCGTTAGACGAATATAGCTTTGTAAGATTTAATTTAGACGCTGCATATTCGTTCACAAGTTTTTTGACGGTTGGATTATGTTCAATGATATGATTTACAAGACTGTCAACCATTTCTTTCGAATCAGGCGGTAAAAGCTGATAAGCAATTCTTCCTTTGGCGGTATAGCGTTTTTAATACTGAAAATCTTTTCGGACACTATATTAAGAGATTCATCATCAAAATCAAAGCAGTCCGATCATTTCATTTTCATCTTGACCGGCATTCATCAATTCTTTATATTTGCCTTTATCCATAAGCCGAATATGTTTTTCAAAATCATTAACAAGTTCGTCGCTGATTTTCCGCATGGCTGATACCGCCATATCTTTTTGTTGTCCGTAGGCCCTGATTTTATCAGGGAAAGTATCTTTAATCATTTGAATGCGTATAGCGTTTGGAATAGATTTATTGTGTAAAAGGATTTTTTACCCTGTTGGAACAATCCCAAAACACTATATGGATATGCGGGTGATCCCGCTCATTGTGTGCCGCGCAAGCCCATTGCAAATGCTCTCGCCGAATGTTATTCTTTTCAGCAATAGTCATAATATGCTTCTCAATATACCGCTGCCAGCTTTTTTGATCTTTCAACATAAGCTCGGCGGCTGTTTCATCCGTAAAGGAAATAATACTGCGATACATGGTGATATGTTTTTTTGAGTTGGCGTATACTAACCGCGCAACCTCTTTCCAATCCTCAAATTCCTGTATGTCGCCCACTTCCAACTTGCCGAAAAGCCCGTGGCTCATGCCTTCATTTTTCATAACCCTTGGACGTGTGGCGATATACCGCACATGGGCGTAATTCGCTCCGGCTGTGGCCTTGTAGTTGGGATTGCGAAAACGCTGTTTATATATCAGTATGGAGATGGGCGTCACCCCCTACAATTTTTCGGATAGTTTTCGCAGATTGTCCGTGTCCTGTAAAAAACTGTTTATTTGAAAATCTTTCTTTTGCATGTAATCCACGCCTAAAGTGACCGCTTCGTTCAGCATTTGATCAAATGCGTCGTCGCTGCCGTCGTTGGCAAGGTTTTGGAGCACCTTAACGAGCAGGAAAAATGCGGCGGCGTTTATCTTGCCGATCTTCATCAGCATTTTAGCAAGGCGGTCAGTATTAAGGTCGGTAAGCCGTTTTATGTCATCAATCTGATAAATAGCCATAAGCTCCTGTCGAATGATGCTTGCGATAAAATCCACATTTTCTTTGTGTGCGTCAACAGAAAGTCCTTGCTCAACATACCGGCGTACAAGTTCGGATGTAGTGGTATGGCTTTTTACCGCTATTCTGTCTAAGTTTTGAAGCATTTCAGTAGAAAAATTGATTGACCTTTTTTGACTTTGTGTTTTAATAATTGAATCACCATCCTATGTTTTTATTCCGCAAAAGCTTTATTAAAGCTTATTGCCTCATTATTCGCTGTAAACGGCGGATAATTAGACCCACGAAGATTAATTTCCTATCGAAAAAATGCAGAGAACTACAGATGTATTAAAAGAGGGATTAAATAAGAAATGGGTTTAAAGTTGGATTATGAAAAGATTCCAAAGCTTCCCGGCTGTTATATATTCAAGAATAAAAGCGGGGAGATTATTTATATCGGCAAATCAAAATCGCTGCGTAACCGCGTCAGGCAATATTTTAACCGTACATATCCACAACAAGACAAACGATTTGAACTGATACGGGAAATAAATGATATTGAGATAACTGTCACTGATACCGAAACTAACGCTTTGATTCTGGAATGCCAATTGATAAAGAAGCATAAGCCCAAGTATAATTCTCAATTGAAGAAATCGCGAGCCTATCCATACATAAGAATAAATTTAAAACAGGATTATCCGTCCATAATAATCACGGACAGTATAGTAAATGACGGATGTGAGTATTATGGTTGCTTTTACAATCAAGACGATGCCATTCATACTCTGGAATTAATAAACAGCATATGGCAAACTCCTGTATGTTGTAAGGATAATTTTTCAGACAAGCATAGGCCATGCCTTAACTATCATCTGAAAAAATGCTGTGCTCCCTGCGAAAGTAAAATTGACCGTGATACATACAATCAAAAAATTATGGAAATAGTGAAATGCCTTAATGGAAATTTTCGCAACACCATAAGCATGCTTAAAAAGGACATGAGGTTGGCTTCTAAAGATTATAATTTTGAAATGGCCGCGCATTTGCGTGATAATATTTATGGATTGAATCATTTGAAAAAGAGACAGAAAAGGCTGTACACCACTTTAGAAGACAGGGATGTTTACATGTTTTTCAGGGCGTTCGGCGAAAACAGCTTTACGCTGTTTTTCATCCGGAACGGCGCGGTTAAAACCGCATGGATTTTCCAAACGTTCAAACGTTAGACATGGAACAGCTTGCAGTATTTATCTATAATAACATGATGGGTAAAACTATGATTGAGAATGGCTCGTTTTTAACCTCCTGTCTTTTGGAAATAGGCGCGCTTAAATTATTCATCCCGGTTTCCCGAAATGCAAACGGCTTGAAAATCCTGAAAAAATTAGAAAATGCCACAAAAGAGTTTTTCAGTTCTTTCTGAATGTATATTTCCACTTGGTTATAATCCTGTGAAGCGGAATACTCAAAAAAACCGGCTACTATGCCGGTTAAATAATTTCTGATACTATTATCTTTCATTTTCCCATTCGTCACAAGGGCTGTCATTTTCAGAGATTTCCCGCTCATGCGAATTGGCGTTTGCTTGTATTGATTCCATCAATCCGGTTAATTCCTCATGCTCATATTTCGTAATAAGATTATACATTTCCTGCGAGCCCTTTTCAAGCGATACGTCATACTGCCGGAAGCAGCGGTAATATCGTCCCGCGTCATTATACTTAATGTTGATTGGCAGGAAGCCCGCCAACATAAGCTGCAAGTTAATCAGCATACGCCCCGTGCGTCCATTGCCGTCTATAAACGGGTGCAGGTTTTCAAAGCGCAAATGAAACATGGCAATCTGCCTGAATATATCGGGTTCATTAAGTTCTAAAATGGTATCTATTCCATTGGCAATGCGCTCTGCGTCCGGCATTTGTTTCTCACCTACGAAAACAGGAGTTTTTCTGAATACCCCGGCATTTTCTTCATCAAAAAACAGTATGCGCTTATGGATACCAAGCATTGTTTTCCTTGTTATTTCCGGCAAGGTCAAAACGTAGTTCCACGCTTTGTTACTTCCGAGAACTTCCATGTTATGCGTAGCCGAGTAATTCTCAAGAAATGAGTTGGCCTGTATAATATATGCTGTGTCATTGTGAGTAATTGGGTTGCCCTCAATTGCGTTTGTATTGTACACGTATGATACTCTGAAATCGTCAAAATGCCTTGCTACGACGGCGGAGCGCGGCCTGTTAGCAAGCAGACTCCCATATTCGTTTACAAGCGAGATCAGCGATTCAGTATCAATATGCGGATACCAAGTGTTTCTCATTCTTCACACCTTCTTTAGAACACTTTAGCACAGACCCAACAAAAATCAAAGAACATATTACGGCATTTTCATTAAATCTGGCAAAGCAGTCTAACATGGCTCCAAGTCAAAATCGTTTTCGTCATCCTTTCCTTTAATATGCTGTTTTCTCAAAAGCTCTTGATGGCAAAAAAACCTGTTCTCTGGTCTAAAAGCTCCTTCTCTTATCCAAAATTGTCACCACGGACAAGATTTTCCATAGCGTAAGGCGTCTTTTAGCGGTATTCCGTATATAACCCCTAAAATATATGCGGAACCCCGTTACAGGCTTTGCCTGTAAGCTGTTTCTGGGGCGGGTGGAACCAAGCCTATTTCCTGCCTTTATTCAAAAACTGAGTTTTTGATAAAGGTTTGACCTCGCTCCGCTTCGGTCTTTAAAAAGCGGGGAAAGAGGTCTAGCGTTCATCAAGGCAATGGAAAAAATAACTGTTGCATTCTTCAAAAAAATGAATACAATTAAATCAAACACATGTTCCCACAACAGATGTTCCTTAATGGATGTGATCGCAAATGGAAAGAGTAATTCTTCATTCTGATCTTAACAACTTCTACGCGTCGGTGGAGTGCTTGTACCAACCAGAACTAAGGGATAAGCCCGTTGCTGTTGGTGGTAACGAAGAAGCACGTCATGGGATTGTTTTAGCAAAAAATCAAATTGCTAAAGCGCGTGGAGTCAAAACGGGCGAAGTTTTGTGGCAGGCACGACAGAAATGCCCTGGCCTTATTACTGTACTTGCCCGTTATTCTCTGTACTTGAAATTTTCGAAATTGGTACGGGAAATTTACTATGATTATACAGACCAAATTGAACCATTTGGGATTGATGAAAATTGGTTGGATGTTACCGGCAGTATAGGGCTATTTGGTTCGGGAGAAAAAATTGCCGGTGAAATCAGAAAAAGAGTTTTTGAAGAACTTGGAGTTACTGTTTCCGTAGGCGTCAGTTTCAATAAAATATTTGCCAAACTCGGCAGCGACATGCGTAAACCCGATGCTACAACAGTAATCACAAAGGACAATTATAAATCAACCGTGTGGAGCCTTCCGGCGTCAGACTTGTTATATGTAGGCAAGGCAACAGCAAAAAAATTATCATCTATAAATATAAATACCATTGGCAATCTTGCCACTTGCGATCCAAAATCACTCCAAGGATTATTAGGCGTTTGGGGAATAATGCTTCACCGCTTTGCCAACGGGGAAGATAACTCGCCTGTGGCGAAGAAAGGAGCAGAAGCTTATATTAAATCCGTGGGTAACAGCACGACAGCACCCAGGGATTTAACAACTACGGAGGATATCAAGTCCGTATTTTACATGCTTGCGGAAAGCGTAGCGGCAAGACTGCGAGGCCATGGGCTAAAATGCACAGGGATACAAATCTATATTCGGGACAAAGATTTATACTCCTGCGAACGACAGTCACAGCTCCCATACCCATCCTGTTTAGTGTCAGAAATCGCTGATAAAGCAATGGAAATATTTATCTTGAAGTATCGCATGGTAAAACCCTTACGCAGCATCGGAATACGCGGCATTAACCTTGTTCCGGAAGATTCGGCGCTCCAACTTGATCTTTTGGCCGATCATGATAAGCGGGAACGGATGGAAAAATTAGAACGAGCTGTGGACAAAATTCGTGAACGCTTCGGTCATGATTCGATTCAGCGTGGTATTATCCTACAAGATAAGAAGCTGACAGGCATAAATCCAAAAGACGACCACATAATATTTCCTGTTGGCTATCTGGATGGTAAAATAATTTAACAGGTGGTGTAAATATGAGCAGGAAAGATATTTCCGTTATAGCAAAATTTTCAACTGGCGGTAATGTCACACCCATAAGTATATTATGGGAAGATGGGAGGTCATTTGAAATTGATCATATCACCGACATTAGAAAAGCTGCCAGTTTAAAGGCAGGTGGAATCGGTACACGCTATACTTGCATGATACGCAATCGCCAACGGTATATATACAAAGATGAGGATAAGTGGTTTATGGAAACGGAGGCTAAATAATGTGCGGACGGTATGAATTCAGCGACGAAAAAGAAATTGAGGAAATACACAAAATTGTGGAAGAAATACAGCGGAGTTATGGCGGCGAATCGCAGTATAAAACAGGGGAGATATTTCCCACTAATGACGTGCCAATACTTATACATGAAAACACCGGCTTGAAAGCTAGAATCATGAAATGGGGATTCCCTAAATGGGATGGAAAAGGCGTAATTATCAATGCCAGATCGGAAACTGCAGCTGATAAAAAAATGTTTTCAAAGCCGTTATTTGAAAAAAGATGTATTATTCCTGCTATTGGGTTCTATGAATGGCAAGGAAAAGACAAATATTTCTTTACGGTTAGGAATAGCCCTGCACTCTATATGGCTGGTATATACAACATATTCAAAGACAAAGACAGTGAAAGAAATTACTTTACCATCCTTACCCGTGAAGCAAATTCATATATTAAGGACATCCATGACCGGATGCCGGTAATTTTATATCCAAATGAACTATTGGATTGGATTCAGGATGATAGATTCATTGAATCTGTATTCCGCAGACAAGATATAGCTTTGGAAAGAAATCCGGCTTAGATAAATCAAGCATGGCATATATTTTTTGAAATGACTAAAACGGTTCCAATCCATAATCGTCACCATACACATTTGCATCCTCTGTCTCAATATTATTTTCCGTTTGGCTATTTGACTGTGGTACTGCCCGCATTGGCGCCTTTATGCCTCTAAAAACCTGTAAATCTAGGTTAAAATCCTTTTCTTTAGGGGTTTGGATAATAGTCTTATATCCTAAATCCGCAAATTCTTTGCAAGCTTGTGCTGCTCTGAGTTGGCCGTAGTTATATGGCGTGCCATCCGGTAGAGTGCCTTTCGCGTCGTTGTCGAAGCAGAAAACAATCTCCTTGATTTCAGGATGGGATTTTAGGTATCTGCGTAAAGCCTTATCTGACAAGCAGCCCTCGGCAACCCGATGGTCTTTCGTCCAGTCAATGCCGTGCAGCTTGCAAAGGGAAGCGTGGCTGATTGCATCTAAAGGAGCCTCGAACTCATAGATGCGGCGGCTTTTGCCCTTTATGGTAAAACCATATGTTTTATCTGAATTGTGCCGGTCTTGTTTAAAAGATGAATTGCTATTCATGGATCGCATGGAGCAATACCGGGGTCTTCCGGTTTCATCGTAACCTACAAAGCAACAATTTTGATAAGTTTTCAGTTCACCGGTCTTTTTATCCGGCTTGGTTTCCTTGCTTTGGAATATCTTTTTTTGATTTATTAGAGAATAGACAATCTCTTTGTCTATCCCCCTTGAATTTATTAAATACGCTATTGCCTGTTTAAAATTAGGCGCTTTAGGCGGCAATATCATTTCACCTCTCGGTGCTTTATCTAAAGGGGATATTATATGTGCAGTTTGCCCGTAAGCTTCGCAGTTTAATATCATTTCAATCGCCTCTGTCTTTGTCCTCCGGTCAAAATACTCCATCACAAAGTCAACGATATTGCCTTTCTTTCCGGTTGAAAAGCAGTAAAATCCCCGTCCGTGATTGAAAAAATAAAGGCCGCCACTGTTCTTTACATGAACCGTATTATTGTCGCCTTTTTCTGTTTGAAAACCGTTTGACTTGGCAAAGTCTATTATGCTCGTATTAAAAACCCGTTGCATCTGATCTGATGTAAACGGCATAGCTCTTGCCTGTGCTCGCATATGTTTCACCTCGGTATAAATAAAAAGCCTCAAAAACGTGTCATCCCACGGTTTTGAGGCTTTTTATTTATGAATCAGCAGCAGCTTTTGTCCATTTCTTCAACTATACAATGGTGGTAAACCGAAGCTTCCATAATTTCTCCATATGCCCAATGGAAGCTTGATAAATCTGCATAAGGCAGTTCAACTTCTGCTAAAGCAGCATTTTTATAATCTCTTTGTAGAAATTTGTTTATGACCGTAATGGCTTCTGCCCGTGATATAGAGCTATCAGGCCGGAAAGTACCGTCGCCATATCCGGTAATATAATGATTCGTTCTGGCACTATGAATATACTCATAAGCCCAATGACCGGACACATCATCAAAGGGTTCAATTGCTTCCGCATTATATTTGGGTGTGCCATTGGAAGCTATCCGACTGATAATAACCAATAGTTCAGCGCGGGTAATCTTTGCGGAGGGCTTGAATGTCCCATCTTCATAACCAACGATAACATTAGTCTCATAAAGATAAGAAACCGGGATTGCGTACCAAGCCGTTTCATCAACATCCGGTGCGATACTACCTGAAACAGTCTTTACTCTGTTATCCTGCATTCTATAAACCAATGACGCAATCTCCGCGCGGGTTATCGGATTATCCGGCCTGACCGTGGCGTCCCCGTAACCGGATATGTATGACCTATGTGGAATCTGCTTCATTATATCTTCTTCGGCGTCTATTTCCGAAGCGTTCTCAGCCTCAAGCGCATCTCTTGAGTTCGTACCGTTATTATTTTCTATATCGGCACCAGTTGTGTATTTTGTCCAACGGGCATATAAAGTTGTTGTGTTATAGACAGGCTCATTAAAATTCCATAGAGTATTTGTTTCATCATTGTACCAACCGACGAAAGCATAGTCTTGATTTACCGGTTCCAACGGTTCTTTTGCTGTGTCGCCACCCATTACACGTATAACGGTATACAGCTTGGATTTATCCATGAAATTATAATACCACACGTCATAATAGCTAATTTCAGAGTCGGGGTTCGAGCCTGATTCCCCGTGAGTTTCGACCCAACCGGCATACAAGGTGGTATTTCCCATAAGAATAGCTGAGAAATCAAAAATATTATCGCAGCTTGATTCCGTATACCAACCGATAAAATCAAAACCTTTGCGATAAGGTGGGGCCGGCTCATCCACGCGTTGATTTACCGGAATCCGAACATCGCAGTAAGGCAGAAAAGAGCCGTCATTAAGTTGAAAGTCAACGGTAATATAGTTCAAGCCGTCAAACTCCGTCCATTGAGCATATACATGAGTTTCTTTGGTGATCGGGGCATCAAAGTCAAATTCGTTCTTACAATCGACCTCTAAAAACCAACCTCCAAAATCGAAACCATTCCGTTCAGGGGCAGCCGGGACTCGAACGGTTTGAGCATTCCATACTTCGATTATTGTATATACCCTATGCGTACCGTCGTTTAAATGAAAATTAACATTGTAATAATCGTAAATAGAGCCTTGGCTGTTTTCGCTGTTTTGTCCATTTTCGCCGGAACCTCCGCCTGTAAATTCATGCTTCCAACCGGCATATAAAGATAAATCGGCATATTCGTTAATGCAAAAATCATAGGGAATGAGCATATCTTTTCTGAAAACCAACCTGTAAATATATATCCGGGCCTTATGGGATCAACCGGGACTGCAACCCGTTCGCCTACAAACATTTCAATACTCGTATAAGGCAAAAAGGAGCCATCGTTATAATGAAACGTGGCTCGGTAATAATCATGTTCGCTTTCCCTTTTTTCCATCCCGCGTACAGGGTTATATTTTCATGTACAGATTTCAATAAATCATACGGTGCTGTGATTTCTACATCGTAATACCAACCTGAGAAAAATATAACCGGCTCGCTCCGGTTCCACGATGTCACCGGCTGAGCCGCCGTCATGAACCTCCAACCGTGTATATTCCCTGAATGAGTTATCATTATAGAGAAAAATTACGGTATGATATTCATCCAATACACCTTCCTTATCCCATTTGGCATATAAGATAATTGGTGCAGAAACCGCAAGGTCAAAATTATATGTCGTTTTTCCTGTTTCATCATAATGCCATCCGTCAAAGCTAAATCCTGGCCTTACAGGAGCGGCTGGGCAGGGAACCAAGCCTCCGTCAGCCACGGAAATGGCGGTATACTGCCTGAAGGTGTTGTCATTCAACAAAAATCACACAGTATGGTATTCTGTTTCCGACAAAGCATTCCATCCTGCATATAATTCCAGATGTGCCACTATGGGGGTCGAAAAACTAAAGGGTAAGTTACAGCCTTCGTCCATATACCAACCTGTAAAGGTAAATCCTAAACGTTGCGGTTCCATTGGCTCAGTAACCGCCGCACTTAACGTTACGGTTATGGATGTATATAGACGGTAAGAGCCGTCATTCCAATGAAAACTTACATCTTGATATTTATAACCTATTAGTTCAGACCATTTCGCGTATAAATTTTGATTCGCCACAATAGGCGCGTCAAAATCAAAAGCATTTATACATTCCTCGTCCTTAAACCATCCGTCAAAATAGTATCCCGCCCTTAACGGCTCAACAGGACGGTGCAATAAGCTTCCTGCCTTAACCTCAATGGAAGTGTATTTTCTAAAGCTCCCGTCATTCCAATAAAAGTCAACGGTATTGTAAGAATCCGGATGTGCGGAGCTGTCGCGCTGCCAATGAGCGTATAAATTCAGGTTTTCATGGATTAATACGGCTTCATTAAACAAGGAACTGCAAGCCGCGTCATAATACCAACCCGCAAATTCAAAACCATTCCGCTCCGGTTTTATCGGCGAAGTAAACGTTGAGCCGTCCGGTACGATTAATCTTGTATACAGTTGAAACGACCCGTCATTATAGTGGCAGTCAACTGTGTGATATGTGATACCGTCCTTTAAATCCCATCCGGCATACAAGATTAAGTCTTTAGTGACAGGAGTATTAAATTGAAATATTTCGCTGCGTTCCCCGTCATAATACCAACCGGTAAAGTCAAATCCGATACGGATGAGATTGACCGGCAGTGGAACCGGCTCACCCGCTAAAACGTCAATTGCCGTATAGGTTCTGAAAGTGCTGTCATTGTATTTGAAGGTTACGGTATAATAATCCGTATCTTCATCCGCTCTGTTCCAACCGGCGTACAAGCTCATTTCATTGGTGACAGCGTCAGTAAAGCGCCAAGCTGTCATAGTGTCTGTTTCCGTATACCATCCGTGAAGCTCATAACCAGGCCTTATCGGATGCAGAGGTTCTATGATACGGTAGCCCTGCTTTACTTCTATAGTTGTGTATTCCCGAAAACTGCCGTCATTCCAATAGAACTTAACATTGATGTAAGGAGCGGAACTGTTATGCTGCCAACCGGCGTATAAGGATAATTCCGATTCTATTGTGTG
>JALQSN010000643.1:0-28812 GCA_023690525.1 Holotrichia oblita | reverse complement strand
TTCATTATCATACAGGGTGACAGACACATCCTTCCCGTTACCCTCCGGATTTTCGAATGATAAATTCATAGTCCGGTTGACTACGGTGGGTCTGCTGTTGATTGAAAACGCAATGGCTGTCCTATCCGCGTTTTCCTGTAGCATCGCCAACATGGCATCCCTGTCTACACCTGGCATTAAACCGATGATAGAACTATCATCATATTCAAAGACTGTCGCCGTATCGCGGTTCAGCAAATAATAAATAACACCCCCCATCGCGATAATCACTGCCGTCATGATAGAAACCATGGCTATCATCTTTTTACGGCGAGGTTTGGATTGTTCGTTTTTTTTCTCCATGAATGCTTCATGTCCTTTCCCTGAGTGACTTATTGATTTCACTATATGGATTCTTTATGAATTATTTGGTACAAGTTATCACACAGTATTGAACATGTCAATACTTATAGGACAAAATCTCCTTTATTTCCTATTCTTCTATTTTTAGCAGAACATCCCATTCTATTGAATTACAACCGATAATAAAAATGAAGACATATCAAGAGCTTTTATCGAAACCCCAAAAATCTACTACCATTTTCTGAATGATAAATTAATGGATACATATCCCCAACCAATTTGTTGCTTCCAATTGCAAAGAGTATATGAGACGGATGAATGGCTGTTTATTTAAAATTGGAAATAAATTCTCAATGAACATTTCAGCATAGATATCGATAAACACGGCTGTAAACGGGCGCAATTACACCAAAATAATTTTTCATGTTCAATCAATACGATTATGGGAAACTGGGTGAACATTGTGATATAACGAAGTGTGCCGAATAGGATGGGCTGAAGGGGTTGACAGTTCGAAACAAACATTGCAGAATACCGCATAATACAACAAAAAGCAGATTTGGGTGAACCTCATTGCGTACTGGAATCCGCAGCCTAAATTGGTTAAGGGTTATCGCGGCGATCATGGATGCCGTGATTTTATATGCCTGTACCTATTTGGCTTTAAGAATTAAATTTTCAGACTCCCCCGTTTTGGTGTCCGCGCAGAACATCCGGGATATTGAGAATGTACTGCCATTGATTTGCGTCACAGGGGTATTGCTTTTGTATCTGTATGGTATGTATTCCATGCCTTTCAAGACGATACTCGACATAATATATACCGTTGGCATCGTGGTACTGATGCTTTCGGTCATTACGATGGCGCTGTCCTTTTTATTGCGCAGTTTTGCATTCCCGCGTATGATCATCGGTATCAGCTCGATACTTCAATTAGTGCTGATAATAATCTGGCATATAGGAATCTATATCGTGAACCAAGCGCTGCATGGTAAACAAACAGTGCTGATTGTCGGCCATAATCCGGAAATACAGGACATAGCTAAAAAAATCCTCCTTTCGCCTGGGTATTTATATGAAGTAAAATATCTCTTCGATATCAGCAGGGACTTTAAATTGGTACGGAAATTAATCCACAACGTGGATCATGTATTTTTATGTCCACACATCACCCACAAGGAGCGGCAAAAGGTATTTTCCTACTGCATAGCAGAAAATGCCAGTTTGTATATGGTTCCCGAACTGTTCGATATCAGCGTAAAGAACGCGCAACTTCAACCATTTGACGACATGCCGGCGTTTCGGATCGGCCAATTGAAGCTTACGACAGAACAGCGGTTTGTCAAGCGAGTTTTCGATATCGTTTTTTCATTACTGATCATTATCCTGACGTCACCGCTGATAATGCTGTCGGCTATATTGATTAAGCTGACTTCACCGGGAAAAATCTTCTACAAGCAGGAACGCATCACGGAGAACAACAAAATATTTAATGTCATCAAACTGCGCACGATGCGCGAAGGCGCGGAGGATTTAACAGGCCCTGTTCTGGCAACAGAAAAAGACCCCCGTGTGACCCGTCTGGGTGAATTGCTGCGCGCCACGCGTCTGGACGAGCTGCCGCAGTTTTATAATGTCCTATTAGGTGATATGAGCGTAGTGGGTCCCCGACCCGAACGCCCATTCTTTATTGAGCAATTTAAGTCTGAGATACCGGACTATGAATACCGCGCTGCTGTGAAGGCAGGTATTACGGGGTATGCCCAAGTGATGGGAAAGTATACTACTTCTTATTCAGATAAGCTGCGTTATGATTTGTTATATATAAAAAATTATTCATTTTGGCTGGATATCACATTGATTATTAGAACCATTGGAGTACTGTTTACCAAGAATGCATCTAAAGGCTTATCAAAGGAAGACACACTAAAGGATATGCTGGGAAAGATGGGATATAGATTGGATGGAAGGGATGGGTATTGGGAGGTGGGTAAAATTCCGATCAACCTACCCGAACCATCTAAAAAATTTATATTTTTTTGTTGATATTGTGACCGCTCAATAGTATGTGGTTGGGTTAATGTCTGCGCTTCGCAGGAGATCCTTGATCTGTTTGAAATAGTCCAGCTAAGGGACGTTCCCGGCCATCAGCAGCGAGTTTGTCTCCCTGTAATAATGATCCAAGCCGAGCTTATAAGCACTGATCAGATAGAAATAGCTCTGAGATAAAAATCGACCCCATTAAACGGCCTGCCTACTGGTACTACCATTTCAACTTTATCTAAATTATCATTCATCTGAGAACCCATCCCTCGGTATAAGAAGAATATGTCGGCTATTGAGGGTGGTAATACACGATATGCTCATCGACACAGATCAATGCATCCTTCGTATGCATATCCATCCGCAAATCAACAACAAGCACAAACCGCGCAAAAGCGGCAATCCATAAATCCGACTCTCCCGTCAATTAGCACAATGAACAGATAGTGGATTTAACCACCCCCTCCGTCGCATGCCGGTGTCATAACAAAACAAACTAAAAGCGATACTGTGGAAATGCACAAATTTCTTTTTAACTAATAGCCCAAGAACATACATAATGACTATAACATAGTAAGAAGCCTGTTGACAGTTTTGAATGTGTTTCATACAATAATAGCGAGGTGAGTATCATGGATGCTATACCGATTGATAAGCGTTATACTTATGCCGACTACCTGACTTGGGATGACAACCAGCGTTGTGAGTTGATTGACGGTGTGGTTTATATGATGTCATCGCCATCTCAGCGGCATCAGGCTATTAGTATGGAACTGTCCTATCAATTTTCATCTTTTTTAAGAGGGAAGCCATGTAAAGTTTTTCACGCACCGTTTGACGTACGCTTAAACATAAATACAAAAGACGACACGGTGGTTCAGCCCGACCTATTGGTAGTCTGTGACGAATCCAAGCTGAACGGTAAATGTTGCATCGGCGCACCCGACCTGGCTATTGAAATCATTTCACCATCGACAGCCAGGAAAGATATGTTAATAAAATTCAACCATTATTTACAAGCCGGAGTCCGTGAGTATTGGGTTGTTGATCCTGAAAGAAATATGCTAACCGTATATATATTGGAAAACGGAAAGTATGTGACAAATTTATATGGTGAAGACGATACTGCACCGGTGCAGGTGCTGGAAGGATGCACTATTGTCTTGGCGAATGTATTCGGAGTGTGATATGACATAGCCGTAAACGAGGGGTGATTGACATTCAACAGAGAGTAACCGTTTTAGGTTCTGGTGGTTGGGGGACAGCGCTGGCAGTCATGCTGAACGAGAAAGGACTGGATACAGTATTATGGTCGTGGCAAGCATCAGAAGCAAAGGCCATGATTGTTGACCGTGAAAATAAAGAATTTCTGCCGGGGATTACTTTGCCGGATTCTATAAGTATTACCAATGACAATGAGAAAGCGGTATACAATAGCGATGTTATTGTTTTGGCTGTTCCTTCGAAATATATACGAAAAACACTCAACGACTTTTCCCCCTATATTGGCGGTCATCAAGCAGTAGTAAACGTGTCCAAAGGTCTGGAAGATAAAACCTGTCTGCGGATTTCGGAAATCATCCATCAAACCGTACCCAACTGTAAAGTGGCCGTATTGTCGGGACCCAGCCACGCGGAGGAGGTTTCAAAGCAAATACCGACAGCTGTTACGGTAGCATCGGAGGATACCGAAACAGCGCGTAAAGTACAGGCATTATTTATGAATCCTACTTTCAGGGTTTATACTTCAAACGATATAATAGGGGTAGAGCTAGGCGGCTCGTTGAAGAATGTGATTGCCTTAGCCGCCGGCATATCGGATGGCCTTAATTACGGCGACAATACAAAGGCAGCCCTTATAACACGGGGGATAGCTGAAATATCAAGACTGGGTGTCGCGATGGGAGCGTCTGCTGATACATTCGCAGGTTTAAGCGGTATTGGTGACCTAATCGTTACCTGTACCAGTATGCATAGTCGGAACAGGCGTGCAGGGATAATGCTCGGAAAAGGCTATAGCCTTGATGAAACATTGAAAGACATTCATATGGTGGTTGAGGGCGTTAATACAGCTTGTGCCGCTTATGAGCTTTCGTTGAAACAGCAAGTAGACATGCCCATAGTAACAGAGATTAATAATGTGTTGTATAAGGGTAAAAGGCCGCAGGATGCGGTGATGGAGTTGATGGAGCGGGATATGAAGGTGGAGGATTGGTAAGCAGGGGGATTATGACGATTATTGTATTTCATAAAAAGCATTTCACCGTGATATATTGATGATATATTAAGAATGATTCAGGTGATCCACATGCGAATTGCAATCATAGGCGCGGGCTATGTCGGATTGACATCGGCTGTGTGTCTGGCTGAAATAGGCCATACAGTATTATGTGTTGAAAAGGATAAGGAAAAGTTAAATCAATTGGAAAAAGGTGTTTCACCCATCCGTGAGAAAGATATGGACAACTATATCGAACGACAAATGGGACAGAAACGTCTTTTTTTTATGTCTGATATACGGTATGCCGTTAATGAATCCGATGTAGTCATGATCGCCGTAGGTACACCCTCGCTGCCGGACGGATCGGCCGATTTATCGCAGGTGTATGAAGCAACTCAGCAAATTGGTGAAAATTTGAATCATTACACTGTCGTCATTATCAAAAGCACGGTGCCGGTAGGAACCCTTTTGCAAGTGAGCCGTATCATTGCGGATTATTATAAAGAGGCGTTCGATGTTGTTTCCTGTCCGGAATTTCTGCGTGAAGGAACGGCTATTGAAGATATGTTACATGGCGACCGGATTGTGATTGGCACTTCATCCGAAAAAGCGGGGAATATAGTACATAGGCTATATGAACCGTTTGGTATCACTATTATGCACACGGACGCACACAGCGCAGAGATGATTAAATACGCTTCAAATGCTTTTTTAGCCATGCGGGTAAGCTTCATCAACGAGATAGCTAATATTTGCAACCATGTAGGGGCTGATGTATGGCAAGTAGCCAAGGGCATGGGATATGATAAGCGGATAGGGCATGATTACTTACGCCCAGGGTTGGGTTTTGGCGGGCCATGCTTGCCAAAGGATATACGGGCTTTGGCTCATGCTGCCAAGATGGTAGGTTATGAGCCGGAATTATTGAATGGTGTTATTTCCGTTAATCAGCGGCAGCCTGGGTTGATGGTGGATCAATGGTTGACGGAATATAGGAGGCTTTATGACCAATTGCCTGAAACTGCTGTTGTGATTGGATTGGCGTTTAAGCCGGGGACAGAGGATACAAGGGAGTCCCCGGCGTTGGAGGTGGTGAAGGAGCTGGAAAGGAGGGGGGTTAGGGTTAGGGGGGTTAGAATTCCTTTGGATGTTTAAAAGCCCATAAGCGGCTTCCTGAATAATTGATTATTGTGCTTATAATGATAGCAGGAAATTGAGCCAATGTTTTATTCCAATTCAATTTTTGTATTAGAACAAACAACATAGCATTACTAACAAGAAAAGATCCAATATATACTGTAAAATATCTAATCATTGCAGTTTTTGATCTAATTTTAAAAACATACGTCCCATTCCAATAGAACGCATTTATAAGTGTAAGTACAAAGGCTATAGTATAGCTAAGGATGTAGTGAATCGATAACAATAATAAACTATTATAAATCAAAATGGACAAAACAGCATTCATGCAGCCCACTAAGCAAAATTTAGCAAATCGTTCATATTTAAGAAGAATATTCTTTAGTTTAGCTCTTATCATTATTGAACACTACCTCAATAAGCTTTGCTTGCATGTATATGTTGTTTGCATTCGTTTTCCTTACAGTGCGCGAGTTAATGCATTCTGAAAAATGAAAAATAGACTTTCGAAAACTGTCATCTGGTTCCAACACAATTTCAGTATCATTAATCAAGACAATGGGGGAAAATGCTTCAGGAGCAGAGAACATACGATTGGTAAACAAATGTCCTTTACTTCCGAGCACTTCTACACTACATTTATAACAATTATCCATACCAAATGATACTTGAGCGGTGATACTATCGTCGTTCATTAAGACCGCATTTCCAAAAACATCGACTTCAAACCCCTCAACAGAGTAGAGTTGTGATTGAACCACTTTGATTGAATCACCCAACAACAATGACGCTAATTTAAGAGTGTAACCTCCACAGTCCAACAACGCGCCGCCGCCCAATGCTTTATTGTATCGGAAATCATTTGCGCCCCGAAAAGGGAATGTAAAATCCATACGATAAAGACGAATATCCCCTATTATACGTTCATTAATTTTATCGATAATATAATTAAGCTGATTATGATAGATAAACATATAGTTCTCGTGGATGGCGAGGTTTTTTTTATTTGCGATTTCTAGCAACTCTTTAGTTTTTGCAAGCGAGTCAGTACAAGGTTTTTCAACTAAAACATGTTTGTTATGCAATAATGCCTTTTTTGCCCACTCATAATGCAAACCGGGTGGAAGCGGGATGTAAACACAGTCGATGGCTTTATCGGATAATAAAGCCGTGTAGCTATCATATATGGTTCCACCAAACCGTTCTGCTTTGCGTATTTCTTCTTCTATAACAGCAGATGATGGCAATTCACCAAACCATTCGTCTTTTGCGGCAACGGCAATGCCAGCATATTCAAAGATACCCGTTTTAGCAAGCGCTGGCATGAATCGGCGAAAAGCAATTTCAGAGGGGCAGAGAATTCCAATCTTCAACATAACACCTACCTGTTCGCATACATTTTTTCGTAATAATTATGGTAGTCACCTTTAATTATATGTTCCCACCAACAACGGTTATTAAGATACCATTGCACCGTCTTTTTTAATCCGTCTGAAAATTTTGTTTCTGGTAACCAACCCAGTTCGCTTTGTATTTTTGTCGGATCAATGGCATACCGCTGATCGTGTCCTGCACGGTCAGTAACGAAAGTAATGAGCGATTCCGGTTTATTTAGTTCTTGGAGTATCATTTTCACAATATCAATATTTTTCATCTCATTGTGCCCGCCGATATTATATACATCACCAATACGCCCGTTTTGCAAAATAAGATCAATGGCGCTACAATGATCTTCTACATAAAGCCAGTCACGGACATTTGCTCCGTTACCATAAACTGGCAAAAGTTTATCATTAAGCGCACTAATGATCATTAGAGGGATAAGTTTCTCAGGGAAATGATAGGGTCCGTAATTGTTGGAGCAACGGCTTATGGTCATCGGTAAATTATATGTCCTGTAATATGCAAGCACTAACAAATCAGCCGCTGCTTTGCTGGCGGAGTAGGGGCTTGAGGTGTGCAATGGCGTTTCTTCTGTGAAAAGTAAATCCGGTCGGTCAATGGGTAGATCTCCGTAAACTTCATCTGTCGATACCTGATGGAATCGTTGGATTCCATACTTTCTGCAAGCGTCCATCAGTATCTGTGTACCTATAATATTAGTTTGCAAAAAAACACCGGGGTTGTCGATAGAGCGGTCAACGTGACTCTCTGCAGCAAAATTTACAACTACCTCCGGTTTGACATCCATAAATAGCCTGTCAACACATTCGCGATCAGTAATATCGCCTTTAACGAAACGAAAATGAGAGCTGTCTTTTATATGCGCTAATGTTTCCATATTACCTGCGTATGTCAATGCGTCAAAACAAATTATACAATCGTGGGGGTGTACGTCCAACATATAATGTATGAAATTACCGCCAATAAAACCCGCTCCGCCTGTTATCACATAGGTCATCGCCGTTCCTCCGCTATATGTAATATGTATTGACCATAATCTGTCTTTAACATCGGTTGTGCTATTGCGATAAGCTTGTCCTTTGTAATCCATCCGTTACGATAGGCGATTTCCTCAATACAAGATACATATAGCCCTTGGCGTTTTTGAACAATAGACACAAATTCGGCAGCTTCCAAAAGCCCTTCATGCGTACCTGTGTCTAGCCACGCCATACCACGTCCGAAAAGTTCTACTTTTAGCTCGCCTAACCGCAAATACTCGTTATTAACAGCGGTAATCTCAAGTTCACCACGGGAAGATGGTTTGATGTTTTTTGCTATCTCAACCACCTTGTTATCATAGAAATATAAACCAGGCACTGCATAATTAGACTTGGGGTCGGAAGGTTTTTCTTCAATGGAAAGAGCATTTCCACGCATGTCGAAATCCACTACACCAAACTCGGACGGGTTGCTGACCCAGTATCCGAATACCAACGCACCCTCGACTAGCGCAACAGATCTGCGTAACAACTCGGAAAAGTGCCGCCCGTAGAATACGTTGTCACCTAAAATCAACGAAACGGCATCATTCTTTATAAAATGTTCACCAATAATAAATGCTTCCGCTAGTCCTTTGGGTTCTGACTGTACGGCATAGGATAATGACATGCCATAATCTCCGCCGTCACCCAGTAGTTCTTGAAACGCTGGAATGTCGCGTTCTGTGGAGATAATCAATATCTCGCGTATACCGGCAAGCATTAATACCGAAAGAGGGTAGTAAATCATGGGCTTGTCATATATCGGCAATATCTGCTTGGATATGCTTTTGGTCACCGGAAACAGGCGAGTACCACTGCCACCAGCTAGGAGGATAGCTTTCATATTTAATGCTCCTAAATAGTATAGGTTAAATAAATATTCCTTAAGTGATTTTTTTATTGTTATTAACGATTATAGCAAATTTGGTTAGGGTTTTGGCTTATTATGTTCAGTATCGCACTTTCAATAGCCATTTGATCAATTTTGTAATATGATTTTAAATACTCCCTTGTTCCAACTACTGATGCGAATGTGTCATTAATACCAATACGTTTAAATAATATTTTATGCTTAGAATCTTCAGCGACTATCTCAGCTACAGCGCTTCCAAATCCTCCGATTATGCTATGTTCTTCTACTGTCAAAATTATTTTAGCTTTATCAATACAATCAAGAATAAAATCCTTGTCAATGGGTTTGATGGTCGGAAAACTATAAACTCCCACATCATAACCTTTAATAGTTAACGATTCGGCGGCACCCAGTGCATCACCTGCGATAGAACCAGTAACAAGAATCACGATATCAGATCCACACTTTAATGGTACAGCTTTTCCCACTTGAAAATTTTCAAGATCTGTTGAGTGAAGTATCGGTTCTCCGCCATGTCCGTTCCGGATAAAGCATGGACCATTAATAGTAAATGCCGCTTTGGTAACAGCAATTGTTTCAATTGGGTCACAAGGTGAAAATATGGTAAGATTAGGTATTACCCGCATAATTGCTAAATCTTCGGTAGCATGATGTGTTGCACCAAGTGATCCATAATCAAATCCAACCCCGCAGGAAACAATCTTCACACTTAAATTGTGATATGCAATATCATTGCGTATCTGTTCCAGACAGCGCATTGTTGCAAAATTTACAATAGAATACGTAAATGGAATTTTACCTTCTAGTGCCATGCCTGCTGCAACACCAATCATATTTTGTTCAGCAATTCCAACATCCATATATTGCTCGGGGAATGCGGATTGATAATTCGGTATATAAGCAGTGTCGCCCTTGATAAATTGCAAGTTGGCATTTTCGGTGGCTAATTGATAAATTGTATTAAAAAATGCTGTTTTCACGGGCGCTTTTCCTCCAACTCTCTTATCGCATTTATATAATGATCCCCTTGTGGAGAAATGTGATGCCAAATTTTTTCATTCTCCATAAAAGAAACGCCCTTACCCTTTATTGTATGTGCAATGATACAAACTGGTTTTATTCCGTGAGTAAATCTTAATGCAGTATCTAATGCGCTTATATTGTGCCCATCTACTTCAATCACATGCCATCCAAAACTTGTCCACATATCAACGATTCTCAACCAGGATATTACATTCTCACATTCATCATTTGCTTGTAACTTATTATGATCAATGATTGCCATCAGATTAGAAAGCTTATTGTGTCCCGCAAAGAGAGAAGCTTCCCAAACAGATCCTTCAGCACATTCGCCATCACCCAACACAACAAAAACACGATGCTTCTTTTTATCTCGCTTGGCGGCTACTGCCATTCCTGCACCCACAGATAACCCTAACCCCAATGATCCTGTAGAAAACTCTACGCCAGGAACATCTTTATGAGAAACGTGCCCCGATAACATACTTCCATTTGCACACTGAGTAAGCAATTCTTTTGTAGGGAAAAACCCTTTTTCTGCGAGCACAGCATAAACCGCCATACCAGCATGACCTTTGCTCAAAATAAATCTATCACGTCCATCATTCTTTGGATCATCAGGATAAATGTTCATTATGTTGTTGTAAAGTACTGCTAGAATATCGGCCACGGAAAGCGCTGACCCAATATGCGAACCACCTGAAGTATGTGTCATTTCTATCACATCACGTCTGATAGTCCATGCAAGTTTTTCAGTCGTCATTATATCTACTCCCCAATAAAATATTCCAACTCATTTTCAACCGATTCTAACGAAGTGAATCTAGGAGCATAAATCGCATTTTCTATATGCGAATAATAATAAGGTTTAACACCTGTTTGGGAAATTTCTATATTCCCATCATCCACCTCGATTCTTAAATTATACTTGTTAACAAAAAATTGAATTAGTTCGTTTTTAGAAACAGGCTTCTTACTGCGGATATCAATCGCAACGTTAATCCTTTTGCTTCTAGCGATTCCGTATAAAAGCTCAGAAAAATCATCCATGTGTATATAGTCACGCCAAAAATCAAGACTAATTGTTCTAAATGTTCTGTTCTCTTTTACCGAATTGATCAAAGCGCTAAGTAAATAAGGGTATCCTATATCCATAAATCGACTAAAGAATCCAAATAGACGTATGTCAACAATATTTAAATTGTATAGAGATCGATGTTTTATCTCGGAATTGATCTTGGCTATAGAATAATGATCACCTACTAAATATTTATTGATATTAATTGCAGTATTAGTATTCAAATCGACAGGCTCTTTAAAATTGTTAGCATACGCGGCTCCACTACTGATATGAATTGAAACAGATAAAGGATGTGTTTTTTGATATTCGATAATTAAGTTATCATAATACTCTGTCACGAAAAAAATATCAGACAATAGTTTGTTAGGAGTATCCCAAACACCAATACCATTAAATATGATGTCATATTCATAATTTTGAAAGTCACTGTATCCTTGAAAGTATGATAACTTTGAATCACGAAACTCGTCATAAAATTGTTGTAATTTGACCAGTGAACGTGAAAAAAGAAAAAATTCATTTGAATACTCCTGTGAAAATATCCAAAAAGCGCATTTTGCAATATGACCAGTTGCTCCTATTATTGCAATTTTCATATTTGTTCATCCTTCTCGTCAAAATTGAGGCGCTGATCAACAACAGTAAGTGGTCTCCTCATGCTACGTTCATTGATACTTAAAACATATTCGCCCATTATACCCAAGAAAAATATTTGCACTGCCCCCAGAAAAAAAACACCAATTAAGACTGATGGAATTCCTGCTGGATAGGAGTCCCAATTAATCAGTTTTATTATAAAGACTATTATTGCTATGATAAATGATGTTATACCTATAAAGAATCCGAGAAAAGTAGCTATTCGCATCATAATCTTTGTATAAGATGTAAAACCGATCATTGCATAATCATACTTCTTCATAAACTTCAAATTACTTCTCCCGCGCAAGCTATTTTCTTGTTTTACAGGGATAATTTTAATTCTCCCTGCATATTCTGCGACTATACCTGTGAAGAAGGGTTGGGTGTCCTCAATTGCATGCAAAACATCAATAAATTTTTTATCATAAAGACCATAACATCCGAAGTTTGGTATTATCTTTTTGCTGGACATAATTGCCATATATTTGTAGTATACTTTTCTACAAAGAGCGATAAAGCCTTTTTGCTCTGTGTTCAAGTGAACACCTATAACCGCGCGGTATCCATCCCCCCAGTATTTAACAAATTCTTTAAGCATTTCTGGTGGTTGCTGTAAGTCACCCATTAATAAAAATATTGCATCACCATTACCATACTTTAGAGATTGAAAAATATTTCTTGCAGATCCAAAATTGGTTACATTATGAATACCTTTAACTTTTGGATCATTTTGACATATCTCAACAATCTTTTGCCATGTATTGTCGGGTGAACAATCATCGGCAAAAATGATTTCATAATCATACTGCGATATGTCTTGAAACACATTAACTAGTCGCGAGTACATTTCCATGACACTATTTTCTTCATTATAACATGGTATAATAACACTGATTTTTTTCATGATCTTCATCCCTAACCCGTCTAAAGCACTTATTAACACACATATTACTATCTCAGTTAATAGTTATATCTCCAGTAAAGATAATAAGTTTCTAAGTTGAATGTTAACAACATTGTTTATTTGAATTAATTTATTAAGCGTATTATATGTGAGCCACCAGTACCCATTTGGAATAGAAGAAATTATATCTGCATCAATCTCAATAATAATATTTTTATTTTGCTCGTGAAAGAATCTTCCACCTTCTTCTGAGAGTAGAACATCGTAGTTTATGCCCCGACGATAATGATAACATTCAAGAAAAAATTTTTCTATTTCATCTTGGGGTATCTCTGTCGCCTCTAGTTGAATAGTCGGACCAATTTCAATTTTATCAAAACAACCCAACTCCGGCGTTGCGTGTACAAGAAATTCTCGTACTTCATTATGAATCCGTGTAAAAAGCCCAAATAGCGCCATTCCCTGAGCCTCGAAAAGCGGTTGTCCCCAATGTCGAACCTCGCGTCCTTCTATAGATATATCACAGTATACGACTTTAAAAGGGTAATCTTCCTTGCAAATAAATTCTTCGATAGTATTTAACCTACAAATATTCCACTTCTTTAATGAATATAACGGAACAATCAACGGACTCTCAGAACAAAACATTTTATAGTTGTTTATGTATCCATAAATCTTTTGCAATATATCGGTTTGTATTCCATCAATTATTGAGGATACAAGAGCAGGGTCACTTGTCATACCTGAAGAAAGCCATTCATCTGTATATTTATAAAAAGGTATACACGATAAAACCGTTCGCGTGTCCATATTAACAAGGTTGTCTATTTTTAAAAGTTGTTTGATTTGCTTTAATGTAAGCCATTTATAGCGGGGATTATCTTCAACGTCCGTGTTACAATCCAGCATAATGATGATGTTTCTATTGCGTTTACCCAAAAAGCGTGATGACTGCTCTGATTGTATTTGGTCAACTATTATCGTGTGCTGCTCAGCATTAATGAAAAAATCTAAATAAAGGGGTTTTGCACCACCATGCGCTTGTTTGAAATTGCTCTTGGTTGCCTGTAATGTCGGGCTAATTTGAATCTTATTTATGTTTCCTGGCTCTGTTTTTGCTTGCATCAAAAAGTGTAGTACGCCATTTATTTCTTTACACAATATGCCTAAATAGCCTATCTCATCTTGTATTAGTATCGGCTGTTCGATTTTGCCAATGCATAAGCCACTTATTTGAAAAAAACTTCGTTTATGATTGACGATCTGACCTGCTTTTTCATCATAAAACCAACCTGTTTCAAGTAATGTAGTTTTTATTATATTTATTCGGATTGTTCGGTTGAGTCCTTCAATCCATTCTAAGATGTCATGTGTGGACGTATAAGATTCAGATGCTAATAAAGAACGGTAGAAGAGATTCGTTCGTAAATACATCTTTTCATCCCTTTTTTCTGTTCAACACCACATTTAATATAACTAAATGTGATGTTGAGATATTAGTTCATTGAGGTAGGGTGTTAAACTGCGTATAAAATAAAGTCTTCCGTTAAATTTGAATATGCTCTTAAATAAAGTTTATAACCCATATTCAAACTTTGAATATAGTTCGGTATAGTTAATATGTCATCTTTTCTATGATAAACGGATATAGCTAATTTAGGTTTAAATTTTTTTATCGTTTTTTCTGCTCCCGCTAACGCTTCAAGTTCAGCACCTTCAATATCCATTTTAATAAAGGTAGCTCTTTGACCATCAAGGATATTGTCGATACTATCAACAACAATAGTCGTTTTTGCGGTATTATCTATTGCGCTTCCTTTATCTTTTCCTAAAGAGAAGCCAAGCACATCATACTTATGCCATAATCCTTTATTAATACATGTACAATTTCTTATTTCTAATTTTTCTAATTTATGAAAGTTGTTTATATCGGGTTCCAAAGCATATATTTTACTGTACTCTACAGCAAGGTTTTCACAATGCCTCACGAAAGTCTCTGTGACATTGCCAATATAAGCACCGCAGTCGATAAAAACCTCGTTATTTGACAATTGAATCATTTCTGGAAAATAGGTGTCTTCTATAAAATTGATATCTCCTAAATATTTTGTGTTGCCACTAATACGCTGATTCAAAATTCTAATCATGTGATCTCTCGAGATATCATCACATAATGTATTATAAATATTTAAATATTGTTCGATATTGTCATGTACAAAAGCATAAGGTAGATTGATAGAATCGTCAAATATTTTATTCATCATATCAAAAATAAAGACATTTTCAATCTTTTTGTTTGACAAACAATTGCTCACGCAAATCCGGCTCATTTCTAGTAGCAAATGCTATAAGGATATTACTTGATTCATAAAGTTCTAGCGCTTTACTAAGAGATAGTACCTCTCGATCTTTAAATTTACAACATTTGTTATTATCAATATAGTTATCGAACACTGCAACTTGAGCGATTTGAATACCATTTTGGACTAAAACATCATAATATAAGTTCGCAATAAATCCCGAACCACATAAAATAAGGGGGTGGGGAGCGCATCGTAAATTAGCTAGTAAGTCGTTAAAAGCAGATTCTCTTTCTTGGATCTTCGCAAGAAATTTCTCAGGGTTCATAATTTAATCCTCCATTAATAGATAAATTAACAGACTATTCCCGATTTATGAAAAACTTCAAAGATGATAAATTAAAAGCTGTATTCAATGGTTATCTCAATATGTTTATGATTGGCATATCTAAGCCATTCCCAACACGCTACTCATTAAGCGGTCGCATGTCTATACTTTCAGAAATGGATAAATTAAGCCATTATCAATCATAGGTCTTTCAAGTTGAATACAACTTCGTAGTGTTTAAATCACCAACACAACGGCGAGTATTTGTTAACCAGAACTTTGTGGATAAAAACCGAAAAATTCAAAAGAATCTTTCATTATCAACAAGCTTGTTTGCAAACGAATTAATTATCCAAACCTATTATTATTGCTTTTTCCCCCAGATCTTTATATGCATATTTTTATTCTCCTCTATCAAGTCAAAGTGTTCATTCAATATTTTAGTATCCCATGATGAAAGAGGTGAAAAGAAGTACTCGACTGTATAGAGCTTATTAATTAATTTAAGAGAATCTAAAGATTCATCAAAATTTATATATTGCAACGCCTCTCGTTTTCCAGCTTGCTCAATATAATAAAGATACCAACCTTCATTAGCGGCTCTAAAATTTCCCAAAACCCCTACATCTTCATTATGTATATCTTGTTGGTCATATATCCAATCAGCAGCAACTTTCATCCAATCATAATTCGTTGTTGGACTTGGGGTCATTTTTAATGCTATGTATTGTTGAGGTAAATAGAATAGTAAAATTGAAAAAAGTATGACACTTGGCATTAGCTTAATTTTAATTTTATTGATAATCTCATTAAAAAGATATGCTGTCACAAAGATAAAATATGGAAGAAGCACAAGAAAATATCTATAATGCCACATGATACTTCTGTTCACATATTTAGTCATTATTACTGAAAACATATAGATAAAAACAATATATCCAACAGAAACAATAACGCAAAAGAACAAGTCATATAGTCTCATCAAATTTCTTTCATTTATAATGCATGAAACAACAAAAACACAACTAAATATAAATGTAAAAACAACAACTAAAGTATCAGCAGATAGAAATTTAACAATAGTAAACAATTCTGTTATCTGCGGAACAGTTTTCGTATTCCCTCCACCTATAAGATACTTATAACAAAAAACAAACCAAGGCAAAAATAATAACGCGGCACCAAAATATGAGAAGAAGATTCGAATGTTTACCTTTCGCTTTGCATATAAAATAATATCAAATATAAACATTATTAAACAAATAACTGCAGCATAATAATGTGTGTATACTAACAATGACATCAGTAACGCAAATGCCACTAAATTCTTATGATTTTCACTTTTCATCCTGCAAAAATAGGACCAAAGTAACAAAGATGAGATAAATACTGTTAATGAATATGTACGCAATTCGTTGCCATAACGGATAAAGTTAATGTTTACTAATAACATTATAGACGAAAAAATGCCAGCAAAATTACCCAAAGACCTTCTTGCTGCCATTCCAGTTCCAAAAATTGCCAAAGCGACAAACAACTGAGGTAATATTAACAGATACTTATCACCATATGGCACAATTTGATATAAAAACCATAATAATGCATTAAATATGGGACCATTGCCATCCCATCGTGCTGAATACAAAATGCTCTCATGTAAAGTCGGCTGGATTGCAGATGACAAAGAAGCTAGTTCGTCCCCCCAAAATTGCAGGGATCCTTCAACACTTGCCACTTGTGTAGTCTCACCAATGGCTATAAATGACAACAAAACAATAACAATCACCGAGGTATTGGTTGTTATGATGTTTGTAAATGATTTCATTTATAGAATTACTCCTCCATATTGCGCTTGAATTTCACAACATCAACTTCATCATTGCGTTCAATCTCATAAAAATTCTCATTAAGATAATTATACAGTCCACCATTATTATGAGAGTGATAGTGTATATAAAGTGTATCATACGCATCAAGATCCCCAAAACTATAGAAATATCTTGTAAATAATTTTACTTCTGGAAGACTTTCATTTTTAGTTAAAAAATAACGAAAACCAAATTTCATAGGATTGTTTTCAACAACAGCTACATCTGCATCATAGAGATCAGTTTGTTGCAGTAAATAATCGCCTGATGAAAACCAAGTTTGATACTTAGTGTTCGCCCATGCATTCGTTTCGGGAACAAATGACCATATACCGAAAACGCATAATAGAAAGAGAACAGGATATTTGGATTTATCGAAATTGTTGCTTGTGCTTCGTAGAAAATCAATTATCCATTCTGTGCCGACAGCCATAAGATAGAAACCAAAACCGTATATACCAATATAGTAACGGCTTAGAATAAATGTTATTGATGGATTTGTGTAAATGTAATTTGAAATAATAAATGTAGATGCGAGAAGAAATATAATAGACCAAATTGCGAGGAAATCGTGAGGTCTGGATCCATGTCCTTGGAATATTGCGAAAACGCCCAGAAGCAATAACAAGCCGTGAATCTTACTCGCAAAGAACGGGTTCACATTTTTAACTAATGCCAATAGATTTCGATCTCCACCATTCATTCCATTAGGGAATGTTCCTGTATATATTCTGTAGATTATATACATAACATAAATACTGAACAAAATCCCTGTAGCAAAATACGGTGATAAATTTCTAAATTTTAACTGTTTGGAGGCAACTCGAAAGATATCGAATAGACCAAATGAGAGCACAAGCAATGTACCCATATAATGTGTATACGCAATCGAGAACAATACAAAAGTATATAATACTTTGTGTGCATTTGTAGTAGTTTCTTTTTCATATAAATAAAATGCAACAGTAGATAGCAAAAATAATAATGCATAACTCCGATACTGAAATGTGGCTTGTTCAAACAATGTCACAGATGTTGCTGTGAATACACTCATAAGTAAACCGCAAAAAAAGCCACGTCTTTCTCGCCCAGTAAGCCCACAAAAAAAAATCCCAGTAGACATAAAGAAACAACTTGGTAATCTCAACCATACCAAACCATACGGAACCACTCTTTGATACGCACTCATTAGTAAATTAAATAGAGGAGATGACAGATCTCCGGTACGAAACATCGCATCAAAAACAGCACGAACACCGAAACCACTTTGTGAATTACCGAGTGTATATACCTCGTCACCCCATACATCCCGAAACGGAGCAAGCGACATTGAATAGATAAAATATAAAACTGCAATACCCACATAAGTAATCACATCACGATGCTGTTTAAAGAATTTCCTATGGCGTAAGACAAGTTTTACGCCATCATAACCTACTATGGCACAGATTGTAACTTCAACAATACAAATAACCGCAAACAAAATGAACTTTTTAACTGTTTCTGCGATTGTCACAGTAACGTATCCCGCATTATAGATTGGGACAGTCACACGATAAACAACACTGAACACTACAAATATTAGAATAGCAGATGCTACAACCTGTTCATTAACCTTTTTATTGGCGTAAAGTGCGGTTAGTCCTATAACAAATATGAATAACATTACCAAATAGGCTATTAAAAAAGTCATATGCGATTTTCCTCGTTTCTTACCCCATCAATTATATCTCGTGCTATACGTTCCCCGGATTTACCATCAAAAAAAGGTATATTTTCTTGAACAGCAAAAAGTCTTTCTGCTCGCTTCGGATCCTGCCCCTTTCGAAACATCTCAACGAAACGCACCATCTCTTTCGCCGTTGTTCCTTGGTAATAACTAAACACTATATCCTCAACCGCGCGATTTAGGGGTTCAAATATGTCCTTAGAAGACATGTAAAGTATCGGCTTGTTAGTTACCCCCGCTTCAATCATTATCGCACTTCTGTCTACAATAAAACAATCCGCTTCAATAAGCGCGGGACGATAATCTTGTTCTTCAAACAAATAAGCATTCGCACTCTCTTTGACGTTTTTAATAATACCATATGCCGCGTCTTCTATGCCTTCTTTAATGATTTTTCCACTCATTTCAATAAATTTAGGGTGCGGCATCACAAGAAAAAATAAATCAGGATAACTGCTCAACGTTCTTGAGAATGCAAGATATTCATCTAAATCCGGTGTCACAAGTAAATCTTTTCCACCTTTTTTTTGAGTAAAAGGAAAATGTATCTTCCATAGTACAATCTTCTTACCGCTAGACCTTGTCGTTAACTCCGTATTCTGACATATTGTTGATGTATCGTATAGTCTATCAAACTTTGGATGACCAAGCGCTTTAACAACATTCGGCTCAATAAAACGCAGGTAATCAATTCTCATCATTGGGGAAAACGTGTATATTCGCCACATATTTTGAATAAACTGTGACTTAAAATGGTCACCATCTGACTTGCTCGTTTTTGTAATCTCAATACCATATGTAATATACGCAATTCGGTATCCTCGTGATCGAATATCTGGCGCGTATAGGTATGTAGGTCTGTGTTCCCGATCATAGGGCGTCTGGTACACAATTATGTGCGGATTAAACGCATATAAATTAAAATCAGCATAATTTATGTATGCTATTCCTTTTTGCTTAAGAAATTCCTCTGCTCCTACTATTTGAGCAATTTCCTTCATCGGAACATCAAACAATACTACCCTGACATCTGCTTCTGGTTCGTTTTTAATCGCCTCAATCAACGTATCCCAACTGGGCCAAAAGGATGCTATTTGATATAGAAATACTATACGTACTTTTTCTCCTGGTAGATATGGAACATAACCCGTATCCCCATGTGAGGAAAGAAAATCAGACTTATCAAGACGTCGAATAATTTGAGCCATATGCTCGCCAATGATACTATCAATCTTGTTGAAGTAGGGTACATATATTGGGCGCAGCATCTTTTTAACCATTAATTTAAACTTAACAATAAAGGGAGCATCCGTATGTTTTCTACTATTTTTAATATCAGTTTTTTTAACATCACTCATTTGCGGATTCGGTTGATGTTCATCAGGATTCTGCAAAAACCTCGTACCCGGATATTCAATGGCTTTGTTACCAACAGCGGGACATACCCATTTAAGCCAGCGCCTAACTAATACATTATGTAAAGCTACTGGGTTGAACAATTCTTTTTCTTTATTTTTATCTTCTATCTCGCACAACAAATGGTAATTTTGGTCTAATAGTTTATCTGGATCTATCTTGCCGCATTTATGTGGTATATTTCTAAATCCACCCAAAACATACCACGAATCATAATTTTCTAGTTCTACTCCTAAACGCATCATAACCGTTGCTGAAATCTGGCAGCCATCAATAAATAAATCCTTATTGACAGCCATTCCGCTTGCACTTTTTTGTCCAAAACCCCATCGCCGCGTTACTAAAACCTCTGGATAGTTTGCTATTTTTACTTTGTGCAATATGCTTGTCCATAGATGATAGTCCTCACTCATGCGCTCATCTGTATATCTCCATCCGTTTTCGATAAGCAGCTTCCGTCGCATCATTACCGAAGCATGGGTAATATCGCAACCGAACATCAATGTTGCTTTAACCTCTTCAGGGTCAGAAGGATATTCTTCGTAACTGACACCATTAGGGGATATCGTTCTTTGAAACGTGCCACACATAAATATATCCTGATTGGCGTCAAGGTAACCTATTTGTTTTTCAAATCGCTCCGAAAATGATGGGTCGTCGCCGTCGGTTCTTGCAATATACTCGCCCTTTGCGGCTTCAATACCGACATTTAATGATTGAGACAGCCCTAAACGCTCAGTGTTTTGTATGATATGAATACGCGAATCCTTTTTTGCATAGTCAGCTATTATTCCTGTAGCTTCAACGTTTGATCCGAATTCGTTTACTATAATAAACTCAAAATCGCCAAAGGTTTGATCAAGTATGCTTTCTATAGTTTCAGATACATATTTTTCTCCATTATATAAAGGCATTACTACTGATATTCTGGGCAATTTAGACACCTTTTCCTTTGCATATACTTAAAACACTTACAAATCGCCAACTACCCTTTGAAACGGGTGTAACAAAAAAAGGATGCAGCGATAGATAGTCATTGGTATACCTTGTTGCTCCAAATAACTGGCTAAACCCATAAAATTTGTATTGTTCTTAAATAACACTGCGATGCTTCGTATTGCTATGGCCACAAACCATCTGACTGGATATTTCTTCCAATACAGTCGTTTTCCTAGTGTTACATTCAATGCTTCCGGTTGATACACTTTACGTTCTTCATTCGCAGCTGTTATGCGTTTTGCTACGCTTTCTAACATATTTTTAATATGTCGCGAATTATAAAATGTCATATTGCAAGTGCGTGTATGTAATATTTGCAACTCCTCTAGTGAAAATGCAACTCCAAGCAACTGACAGGTGCGACCAATAATTTTAACGTGGTTACTGTCTACAACTTTTGAATTACTCCTAGTAGCTGATTTGAATCCCCAACGATAATACAATAATACATCAGGTAAGTTTGCCAATTTAGCTAAATGACACGCACGGCTCCACAGTTCAAAATCCTCCGACACTATGTATGATTCATCGTAAAGCAATTTATATTTCTCTATATCAGATTTCCGCATCATCACCGTCGGATGCATAATGTTGCAAAAAAACAATAAATCGCTTTTAATATGATCATGTCCAAGCGGATAATTCGATATATGTTTACCTAGACGTCCATTGTCGTCAATAAACCGTATATTACTACCAAGGATGGATATATCCGTATGATTCCTCAAAAACGCCACTTGCCGTTCTAACCGTTCCGGCAGACTAACATCATCACCATCCATGCGTGCTATAAATTCGCCATTTGCTACGCAAATGCCTATATTCAGGGATTTTGCAATACCTAGATGACTATTATTAAAAATAGCTTTAATCCGGGTGTCCCTTTTAACATAACGCTCAACAATCTTAATTGTATCGTCGGTGGAGTCCGGCTCGCAGATTGCCAGTAGTTCCCAATCCGTATAGGTCTGCGCCATGATGCTCTCTATAGCTTCAGAAAGGTGTTTAGCTGCCTTGTAAAGCGGCATAATTATAGATATATCAGGCATTACTCAAATGATCCTTACCGGCGAGTGTCTTATAGAAAATGCTCATCATTAAGTGGTCGAAAATCATATGAACATCTTCTGTGATCTGCATACTATTTACGGGAGCATGAAGCGAAATTTCTGATAATGTCATCAACTTACCGCCATTATAACCTGTTATCCCTATGACTTTATTTCCTTGCTCTTTTGCATATTGCACAGCGTTAACTACGTTCGGCGAATTGCCGCTGCCAGAGATGGCCATAACGATATCGCCAGGCGCTAGCCGTCCATTCAATTGAAAACGAAATATTTCCTCATAACCTATATCATTAGCGATTGCCATAACTGTTGGCACATTATCATTAAGGCAGATAAATCGGAACTTCTTCTCTGTGTACTCTGAAACACCCTTATTAAAATCATTTGCGTAGTGCGAAGCCGTAGCGGCACTACCCCCGTTTCCAAAAACATAAATATTTTTCTCCGCCTCAAATGTTTCGAACAAGAGGTTCATTGCCTTGTTAATCTCTTTAATATCCAACTTGCTCAGTACCTCAATCTCTTTCTGAAGATATGTTTCAATCAGTGGCACATAATTGTTCATTATTTACCTCCTCATTATATGTTCGACTCCATCCAAAACATCGGTGAAAACAGCATCACTACTCACGACAAATTTTCCGTCGTTTCCAGCCTTTCCTGTTTGAACGAGAATAGTTTTCAGTCCCGCATTCTTACCAGTTTGTATGTCAGTTGTAGTATCGCCAATAATCCACGACTGTGAAAGGTCAATGTTCCAACGTTCTGCACAATCCATGAGTAACTTAATACCTGGTTTTCTGCAATTGCACAAAACCTTATATTTTGGGTTTTCCTCTGGATATCCCTTATCTGGGTGGTGGGGACAAAATTGTATATCATCCAAATACGCGCCATTATTCCCCAGTAATGTAGATAGCTTACGGTGTATTTCAAAAACATCATCAATACCACACAAGCCTCTGGCTACTACAGGTTGATTCGTAATGCATATGGCCAAATAATGTGAACCATTTATTCTCTGAATAGCTTTGGCTGAGTGTAGCTTCCAATTCCAGTTTGTCAAGGGAATCAATAAGTCCTTTGTATTTATTAAGGGTACCATCACGGTCAAGAAAAATACACTGTTGTTTTCTGGATAGATTTTTTGCCATGACAATTCCCGCACTGATGTCGTTTTCCACCTGTTTGATACGCTCCACGGTTCCAGCATCCTTTACATATTCCGTGGTGCGATATCCAAATACATCTCCTTGCTCTATTTGCTTTGCCAGAATATCTTTCTCCAAATCCATCTTTTCTTGTGTGTATTTCTTTAACAATATGGATGGATTAAGTATATAAATCCCAGCATTTACAACATTATCATACCAATAATTCCGTATACTATTTTTTCCATCAAACGTTGTTACACAGTCACCACTATCAAGTATAACTAGGTCAGAATCAAAAGGATGGGAGTTCGGATGAACAAGTAATGTCGCTTTAGCGTGTTTTTCCTCATGGAAACGTACCATACGGATGACATCTATATCAAAAATAGTATCACCTAACAGCAGTAAAAAGTCCTCATTCTGAATAAAATTTCCTATATAGGCCAATGCGCCTGCTGTTCCCAGCGGTTTTTCCTCGTTAAAGTAAGTTATTGTAACGCCAAATAACGCCCCGTTACCAAAATAATCATGTATCTTATCTCCCAAATGACCAGTTACAATACAAATTTCCACAATCCCACTGCGTTTCAAACATTCAATCTGCCATTGCAAAATGGGTTTGCCACATACGGCTACCAATGGTTTTGGGATTTGATCTTTAGTTAATGAATGCAAGCGAGAGCCTTTCCCACCTGCCATAATTACTGCCCTCATTGTGATAACACTTCTCTGATTGTACGTCTAACAGCCTCATCAGAGGTATGATTGGCATTCCATCCTGTTGAGTGAATTTTTGACAAATCATATGAAAACACGGGTACATCGCCCTTCCAACCAACGGCTCCACCAGTATACTCATAACAAACATTCGACAATCCCATTTCTTGGCAGATCATATCGGCAATACATGTTACGTTTGTTTGTGAATCAACGCCTATATTGTAAGTGTTTACCCCCTTATCGGCATCTTTAAAACGCAAAATACCGTTTATTAAGTCGGATATATGCATATAGGGCTTTGATTGCGTGCCATCACCTAATATCTGCAGCTTTGAATTGTCGGATTTAAGCTTTTTTATAAAATCAAATATCACACCATGTGTTAGCCTTGAACCTACTACATTTGGAAAACGAAAAACAAGAGAACTCATATCATTCATATAGGTGTAAGCCGAAATCATAGCTTCGCTTCCAAGCTTCGCACCTCCGTAATACGATATCGGTTCCAAACGACAAGTGTATTCCGATAAGTTTTCATGATCGTTCTCTCCGTAGACTGCCGATGTTGATGCAAAAAAGAATCTTTTAACACCGAACAAACGAGAACACTCCAATAAACTGAATGTTGATGAGTATGTATTGCAGTATTCTATAATAGGATTTTTAGCACTTTGCTGTATGTCTGAGTTTGCTGCTAAATGAAATACATAATCAATTTTTTCATTCTCAAAAATTACTTTAAGAGAATCAACTTGACTCACATCTATCTCATAAAACCTAAATGCAGTATGATTAGTAAGATGGGAAATATTTTCACGCGTTCCTATAAAGAAATTATCTGCACACACCACACTATGACCTTCTGCGAGTAACGCGTCCGCCAAGTGACTACCAATAAATCCTGCTCCGCCAGCAATAAACGCTTTCAATTTTCAACCTCCTTAGTCCCAATATTTATCACCAATGTAGATAACAGAAGTTCCATCATTGTCAAATTGGAAATTTAATGGTCTTAATCCCAAAGCAAGCCTTAATCGCTCACGCTTATCTGGTTCACAATAGAATAAAAAGAATCCGCCGCCGCCTGCACCCAGTAATTTCCCACCAGATGCACCTGCTCTTAAAGCTTTTTCATAAAGATCATCAATTGCGGGATTAGTTATGCCAGATGCTAACGAGCGTTTCAACTGCCAGCTTTCGTTTAAAATATCTCCGAACATTGATAAGTCATTGCTTTCGAGCGCTTGTTTCATTTGTTCAGCTAATGAGCACATTTTTACTAGATTTTTTGCCTTCTCAGCGTCATCCATGTTTTTTTTCTGCTCGCTAAGAATGTCATTAGCAGAACGTGTTGATCCCAAATAAAACATGGCAAGGTTATCCTGTAATTGTTGCTTAGTCTTTGGCTTCATAACGATCGGGGAATACGAAACTGCTCCATCTGTATGAAAACGAATGAAATTAAGACCGCCTAATGCAGCCGCATATTGATCTTGTTTGCCAATAGGGCTACCCAACTTGTTAATCTCAATATCGCAAGCTTTTTCAGCAGTTTTATCTTGGATAGGTATTTACCTTTGTAACACGCCAAAGTATGCAACAAACCTACAGTAAATGTACTTGACGAACCAAGCCCTGTTCCAGCCGGAATGTCCGCAGTACTTGTAATTTCTACGCCACTTACGCCTATTTCATTTAACACACAATTAAATATCTGATGGTCTATCTGACTTATGTCATCTACAATTTCCGTTTTGGAATATTTTAATACCGTCTGGCGGGGCTCAAAGTATGGGTGGATTGAGATATACATATATTTGTTGATGGACATGCTTAATACGCAACCGCCATGTTTTTCATAAAATGAAGGCAAATCACTTCCGCCACCGCAGAAACTAACTCTAAAAGGGGTTTTTGTAATGATCATGATCTTATCTCCTAATTGAAACTATCTTCATAAACGTCACATATGGGGTTTGTTTCACCCATCATTTTAACTTTGCCCTTCTCCAACCATACCACAGTATTACACAACATCCTCACTTGCGCAATTGAATGCGATACAAACAGCACAGTAGCATCCGATTGAATCAATTCTTTCATTCGCGTCTCACTTTTTTTTCGGAAGCGCCCATCCCCCACAGAAAGCACCTCATCCACAATCAGTATATCAGGGGTGGTACAAGTAGCTATTGCAAAACCAAGCCTTGCACGCATACCTGAAGAATAGTTTTTAATAGGCACATCGGCAAAATCATCCAACTCTGCATAACTGATTATCTGATCAAGATGGCTCTCGATATAAGTACGGGAATAACCCAACAACAAGCCGTTTATAAACACATTTTCTCTGCCAGTCAGTTCGTTATCAAAACCAGCACCCAATTCCAATAAAGGCGAAACTTTACCTTTGATGGTTGCTTTGCCCGTACTGGGCTTTATTACACCTGCAATCAATTTTAAAAGCGTACTCTTACCGGCACCATTTAACCCAATCAGGCCTAACACGTCTCCCTTATTGACTTGTAACGAAACATCATCAATTGCTTTGAAGTATTCGTAGGCCGTTTCACCCTTAACATGCTTTATGACATACTCTTTTAAAGAAGTAATCTTTTGCTTCGACTTTCTGTAGCGTATGCTTACATGATCCAAACTAATAATAATATCATTCATAAAAAACAACCTTATAAGGCATATATAAATTGGTTTTGTGTCTTACGAAAAATCAATAACCCTACGAATAAGAGGATAATTGAGTATATAGCACAAATATACCAACTATTAGTCGCCATTATTTTACCGTATAATAGACAATCGCGGAAAACGTTAATTACAGAATAGATGGGATTCAAATGCAAAAAAAACCTATATCTTGCAGGTACAATGTCAGAATTGTAAAAAATAGCCGACATATACATTATAATCAGCAAAACAACTGAGTATATGTGTTCAATATCTCGAAAAAAAACATACAATGAAGCTAAAACCAAACCTGTCCCATACGTAATCATCAACCCAGTAAAAAGAGGATATACAATTAACAAATTCATTGGCCGAAACGGTACACCTGTTATCCACATTAATCCAAATAACGGAACTAACGATAACAAAAAAATTATAAAACTTGACAAGCAAGTAGCGAAAGGGAAAATAAGCTTAGGCACATAGATCTTTTTAATAATTCCACTGCGTCTATTAATAGAAAACATACACTGCTTAGACGCTTGCGAAAAAAAGCCGTATATTAAGCGACCCGTGAGACAATAAACTGGAAAGTTTGGTATGGCATTTTTGAATAGATTAGAAAACACAAAAGTTAATACTAACATGTTCAATAGCGGATCTAACATGCTCCAAATTACACCTAAGAACGAATTCCGATATTTAAGATTTATATCATTTTTAACAAACTCATAAATCAATGCCCTATATTTCAATATTGAAAGACTCATCATGATTATTGCCGCGCTCCCGACTGGATTTAAAACGTTTAGCAAATTTCATTATACCGGATATCGTATACCCCGCCATATACCAGAAACACTGTAAATGCCCAAATCCTAACCTTCTTCTGAATATACAATAAACATGCTTGGCAGAATGCCACTTATTAGCTGACTTCGAATCATGGACTCGATACAAGCTTAAGACCTGCGGCAACCCATACGCAATGCCCGCTTCCCGTACAATATCCAACCATACCGCATAATCTTCATGAAACACATCATCAGGAAACAGATGTTCTTTCATTAAATCTGCATTAACCAACACGGTCAAGCAACCTAGCGTATTACCATACAATAATTGCTTATAAGAAACCGTAGAGGGTGGATGCACGGCTTGTCCTCTTACATGGTTGTTTATATCCATATAACGATATGACGTACAAGTAATCACCGCGTCTTTCTCATACATAAATCGTATCTGTTCGGCCAACTTGCTGGGAAGCCAATAGTCATCCGCGTCCAGAAAAGCAATATATCCGCCTTTTGCTTCCAATACACCTCTGTTCCGACTGTGCGAAACCCCTATGTTAGTTGGGTTGGTCAATACTTTTATGCGAGCATCTGATTTAGCTAATGATGCTAAAATGGCAGGAGTATAATCTGTGGATGCATCATCTATAACAAACAATTCCCAAGTTTCATAACTTTGCCGCAAAACAGACCGAACCGCAGTCTCAACCGTCCGTTCCGCGTTATGGCATGGCATGATAACGGAAACAAGTGGGCTATTATCAGACACTTAATAGTTTCACAAGCTTATCTATAACATGTATTGGTGTCAAAACCTTCACCATCCCGCGTATTCTTCTCCCATTTCCGGGCATACTAATGCCAAACAATCCCAAGGGAGATATTGCCATGCCACCCAAAGTATCGGTCGTTATGCCTGTGTACAATGCCGAAGCATACCTGCCACGCTGCCTGGACAGCATTCTGACACAGTCGCTGCGAGACATTGAAATTATCTGTGTGGACGACGGCTCAACCGACACATCGTCATCCATTCTAAATCATTACGCAAAAAAAGAC
>JALQSN010000642.1:0-28812 GCA_023690525.1 Holotrichia oblita | reverse complement strand
CCCAAGTTCGCAAGGCGAATCGTAGAAAAGTTTGGCGCAGACACATTGGCTATTATCGAAGATACCCCTGATAAACTAAACGACGTTCCCGGTATAGGCGGCAAGCGCGTAGCCATGATAAAAAGGGCATGGATAGAGCAGAAAGAAATCAAGATGATTATGATTTTTCTGCAAGAGCATAGTGTCAGCGCCTCCCACGCCGTGAAGATTTTCAAGACATACGGTAACGAGAGCATTGCCATCGTTAAAGAAAACCCGTACAAGCTCGCCGATGATATCTGGGGAATAGGCTTCAAAACGGCCGACTCTATCGCTCAAAAAATGGGCTTCGCTAAAAATAGCCCCTACCGCTGCCGAAGCGGGCTTATGTATGTTTTGAATGAGTTTGCAAATGATGGCCATTGTTATGCCGTCCGTGGCGTGTTAATAGAAAAGGCCGCCGCTATATTGGAAATAGAAGCGGCAATGCTGTCAGAAACCGTTGACAGGATGATAGAGGCGCGGGATTTGGCGTGCGAACAACCTGACCGCGTTTATTTGCCGCCCCTTTGGTTTAGTGAAAGAGGTGTGGTTCAACGTTTACGCCAAATAATGAGTGCGCCTCGCAAACAGGGCGGTATCGACATAAAAGCAAGCATCGCCCGCGCAGAAAAAGCAGCGGGGCTGGTTTACGACGATATTCAGCGCGACGCAATCCGTACCGCGTCTGAATCCAAAGTCCTCATACTGACAGGCGGCCCCGGCGTCGGCAAAACCACCACTACAAAAGGCATTATAGCGGCGTTCGCAGAGCAGGGGCTGTCTATACTGCTGGCCGCGCCAACGGGCAGAGCGGCCAAGCGCCTGAACGAAACTTCCGGGCGTGAGACCAAGACCATCCACCGGCTGTTAGAAAGCCAGCCTCCCGCGGGATACGCCAAAAACGCCGAAAACCTGCTTGACGGCGATGTGTTAATCGTTGACGAATGCTCTATGATTGATATCGTGTTAATGTACAACCTCCTCAAAGCCGTACCAGACGAGATGATCGTAGTTTTTGTCGGCGACGCTGACCAACTGCCCTCCGTTGGACCCGGTAATGTCCTACGTGACTTGATTGCGTCTGCGGTTCTGCCTGTCGTGCGCCTTACAAATATTTACCGGCAGGCGCAAAGCTCGCAGATAATAACGAACGCCCACAAAATAAATCAGGGTGCTTTCCCGAATCTGAAAGGCGGCAAACACTCGGATTTTTTCTTCATTGAGGAAGAAGATCCGTCGAAAATCCCTGCCATAATTTGCGAGCTATGCGCCAAACGGCTGCCGGATTACTATCGTGTTGACCCGATCCAAGGTATTCAAGTCCTCACGCCGATGCAGCGCAGCGAAACCGGCGCTGCAAATCTTAATGCCCTGCTCCAAAACGCCTTGAACTCGTCAACTGTCTGTCTGCGGCGAGGCGGCACGGAGTATCGTTATGGGGATAAAGTCATGCAAATTAAAAATAACTACGATAAGGAAATTTTTAATGGCGATATTGGTGTTGTAACAGCGGTTGATCTTGAAGAACGGGAATTGGCTGTGGTATTCGACGGCAGGCAGATTACATATGACGTTTCGGAACTGGACGAGCTTGTGTTGGCTTACGCAACAACGATTCACAAGGCGCAGGGTAGCGAGTACTCAATTGTTGTAACGCCGTTTACAACCCAGCACTTTATGATGCTCCAGCGCAATCTGCTTTACACCGCCGTAACCCGCGCAAAGAAAGTGTTTGTGCTGGTCGGTACAAAAAGGCAGTCGGTTATGCAGTGCGGAACGACAAGGTTGCGGAACGGAACACGATGCTTGCCGAAAGGCTGGCGGCCAAATAACGGCGGAGTTAATTTAAGACAAATGGTGATTAAATACATCTTGTTTTGAATTTTGCATATGCGAATATAATGATTGACCGTTTTACCTAACGAAACACGGCAACGAATATACCACGAAGCGACCGACGAGAACTACGACCCCTACGCGGAATCCGCAAAACCCAAACGGTCACCACATTAAGGAGCTTATCCCAAACGACGGATTGAAAGCGGACGATATTGAGCTGCCGATATTTATGGACACTCTGCTCGTCGCTGAAACAAAGCGATTTTCTCATAACAAGTTTCTACGAAACAGACTTAAAATGCGCTATAGGCTATTATAAGCAAACTCCAAGTCATGCACGCCTGGGAAAAGCGGCTTTTGCAAAGCGAAACCCGAAAGTGGCCAAACCACCAGTATACATGCTATCACAAAGACGGATACGGTTGCTTCGTCGTCACGTTAAAAGATTCCGGTAGGCTGGGCTGATGAAGCTTGATCTGAACGGCGAAAATGTGGTGGAAATTGGATATATTTTCGATAACAGCGTGTGGGGATCAGGTTACGCCATCGAAGCCACCCGCGCCTGTGTTGACATGGCATTCAACTGTTTTGGAATAAATAAGCTGTATGCAGCAATCCGCCCAGAAAATGCGGCTTCCGTTAAATTAGCGGAAAAGCTGGGGATGCGGAAAACAGGCGAGTACGTGAAGAATTATAAAGACAAAGGCCGATAATAGAAATTTACTTGAAAAGATTTGAGTAATTATGGGTAAAACAAACGCGTTACGAATACTGGAAATCGCCGGAATACCTTTCAACATCCACGAATATAATGCATCCAACGGCGTGAGCGTTGCTGCGAAAACCGGGCGGGAATCAGAGAGGATGGTTTAAGACGCTCGTCGCGCCCGGCAAATCAACGGGGCTTAATGTATTTGTTATTCCTGTTCGATTGATTGTGAGCTTGAAGAAAGCGGCAATTGTGGTACAGAACAAATCCATTGAAATGATTAAACAACGCGAGTTAGAATCGCTAACGGGATACATCCACGGCAGCAGCTCGCCTGTTGGCATGAAAAAGTATTTAACGTTTATTGAGGAAACCAAGCAAATGTTGAACACAATGGTTGTTAGTGCGGGGCGCATAGGTTTGCAAATGGAGCTTGCGCCGGAGGATTTAGCAAAAGTAACGGGCACGGTATTCCGCGATTTGGTTTGAATACGAGGGGGGCTGGACAATGAATATTTTGGCAATCTGCGGGACGACAGTGAAAACCGTAACACCGCGACAATGATTCAACGCGCATTTGATGGCGCGATGAGCATACCCAGGTCGCATTGGTGAGCAAGACGCAGAGCATCCTCCAGCCAGGTACAGCCGGTTAAGCTATCTATCTGTATGACCTTAATTTTATAGGACTGCGTCGGCGGTCACTCCTGCAAACTGCTTGACGAGAACATGCGCAATAAAAGATGATTTATCTTCTGTTCTAGAAAAGACAATAAACGTGGATATATTATTATAGACTCACCAATATATCTTAGCGACGTCACGGAGAAACGTAATCATTTCTGGGGCGGTATAATCTACGATAAAGACCGCACCGTCACATACCCGAAACGCTCTAAAGTCAGCAGGGTATTCACGATGAACGCACACGGCGAGATTTACAAAGACTTTTTCAATGGGATTGTCGTGAGAGAAGAACAAGCCGTATAATAGGCGATTCCGAATATGTTATTGACTGCTAAATCCAGCAGCTTGAGGATTACACAAAAATATGCCGCAACGATGTTTGGTTAAAGAACGCCATATAGAGCAATTGCCTAAAGACTGTGAAGCAGCATTTAATGTGGGAGAATATATAATACCCCTACAAACAATTGATTTTATACGAATATTTTTATATTCGTCAAAAACTCATCAAAAATAAATTAAAAAATATTTTGTATAGCTATTTTTGCTTTTTCCATCATATCATCTGTGAAGTGGCTGTATGTCTTCATAGTCATTTCTACAGTGTAGCCTAACAATTGTGCTACTGTCTTAAAATCTACGCCATTGCCTATTAATGTTGAGAAATGTGTGTCGTAAATCATGCACGGAAATACTATAACCAAGCCTTTTATATACTTTAAGTAGCGTGGTGGTTGTTACTGCTGTACTTTTGCGAGGAAAAATATGATTATTTTGAAAGTCGATCAAGCCAGTTGCCTTATATGTCTTTAGTTCTTTTAGTGTATTTGATGGCAGAGGGATTGTTCTATAACTATTCTTACTTTTTAGCGTCCCAAGTCCATAAGTGTTATCTTTGAGTTTCTTTCATTGCCTTGAAACTGTTATAATCCCATTCTGAAAATCAACATCAGACCATGTAAGCCCAAGAATCTCACGGATTCGGCATCCTGACGTAATTCCAACTAGCGTAATCATATAAAACATGTAACTGTATTTTGCATTAAGTGTTTTTATAGCGTCCAGAAGCGTTTTAGCTTCTTTTTTAGTTAGTGCTTTTATTTTTGTAGATTTATCTTTGTCAACAGGTATTCTTATAGCTTGTATAGGGCTTGTGCTTATAATATTGTATGGCTTAATAGCATTCCTAAATATGATTTTTATTTTTGATCCATAGACCTTGATTGTGCTGGCGATGTATCCCTGTTCAACCATCTTGTCAATACATTTTTTGTACGTCTTTGTATGTTATCTCAGTCATCGCTAATTTATTAAGCGCATTAAATTTTTTGATAGCGCTTTCGTAGATCGCAATAGTATTATTTTCTTTATAGAGTTTTTCGTGTTCTATAAAAACTTTTGAAAATTCCCCAAAAGTAATGTCCCTATATTCTTGGTCACATTCCTCAACAAAGGCAATATCTTTTTTCAATAATTCCAGCCTGTCATCAGCGGCTTTTTTCGCGGTTTTCTTTGAATCAAATCCCTGTTTGGATTTCTGCCGCCATTTACTATTGTCTTTATATCTTATTATGTACTGCCAACCGTCATCTTTTTGACGATATGTAATTTATAGTCCATAAATTCAGATCTCCTTTACTTCAAGGATTATTCAACCTCAAATTCAATCCCAAGCGTTTGCTCATTTCCTATAATTTCCAAGATTACCTATTTACTTCTGATTTATCTGTTCTGCCAAGAAGATAATCAATAGAAACATCAAAGTAATTGGCTATTTTAATTAAATTTTCAGCAGAAGGGATTCGTTCTCCATCCTTCCAATAACCTATCATTCTATCAGGAATATCCATTTCTTTAGACATACGATAAGGGGTAACATTTATTTCGTCTAATAATTTATTAAATATTTGTGAAAAAAATTATAAAAAACACTCCTTATAATGATTTAAATTTGTTGACTGAGTAGTCATTATTCATATTGACTACTTAGTCGCTATCGACTTATAATAACATCAATGAATCAAAACATAAATAAATTCGGTTTAAAAACTAAATAGCCTACACCAAGCATTGTACCACACGAGCGGAGCAATCTGCAGAGATATATGCGAATACGGGTTAAGTCAAGTAAGACCTCTGAGCTAGGAATTTGCGTGGGTAGGTAGGCAAAAGAAAGGTTATTTATTTAACCTCAAATTCAACTCTAAGGTTTAATCATTGCCTATAATTTCTAAATAATGAATTGCCTTGGTTGTTTGCCCTTCTATTTTCCAAGTCCATGAAATATTACCGTTTTCATCGGACATTTTCCGTTCCAGACAAGCAGCCTTACCGGTACCTGATGAATAATACGCATAAATATCATAATTCGTATTCGGTGTTCCCTTTGCGGTTACAGTTGCATACTTATTTCGTCCTATAGGCGTTGTTATGTCTATTAATTCGATTTCTTGATTCGTTATTGTTGGCTGTAGATTTGGCGTTTCTGTAGGCGCCAGTGTGAGCGACAATATGGGTTCATATGTAGTATGTAGATATAGATATCGGCGGTTCTGTCTCTAATTTGATTTGATACGGGCGTTTGAATAGTAACAGGAGGTTGCGTAACGAAAGAAACCTGTGACAGTATCAAAGCCGCTTCTGTCGGCTGTGGAATAAACTCTAAATGGCTATGTGCGTTCATGGCATATACGCCTGTTAGTGTGATAATATTTATGCCGATCAACACGGCGATGGATGCTACCCTCTTTTTTAAGACCTGTATGCGTTGCCTATGAACAGTATTGTCAGTATTAAATTTCTCGCAAAGAAGTTTTTCCGTTTGTGTTTTTTCATCCTCTTGTATTGCTGGATTTCTCCAACAATTTGTTTGGCGCGTTCCTCTGATAAGGCCGTTGTTTTCATAATCACAGATACCATTATCAGCCAATACACAGGGCAACGCTAGAGCAAGAAGGGCATAGTCGTTCGCTTCTACTTCTTGGCGGTTCTCAACTTCACTGTCATTTGACATGCCAAGAATACCTTTAATGATGTGTGTAAACAAACGATATGCCAGATTTCGTGGACGATATGGAAGTTTCGTTCTTCTATAGATAAAAAATTATCCAGGATGATAGCGTATATGCCGCCGCCAAGGTCTATTACGAAACTTGAATGCTTTTCAGCGTAATCCAGCATAAAATCACTTGCGATTATGCCCTCTTTCCGCGCTTCTTCCTTTGTCAAGATTGTCCATTTAAAACAGGGAATCTTCAATTTCATTACATCAATAGGTAAGCAATTTTGATTACTTAAAAGCAGACTTCTGTATACCCTCTCGTGCATGTTTAAAATGGTGTTCCTCCTTAAAGTTAGAAGTTTAGCCTATATGTCTAATTTTAAGGTTTTATGTCGAATAGGTATACTGAAAATTATTAACCATATACGTTACTCGTTATCTTTGAGTACTCTTCTTATAGCTCTTTGATGTTCTTTCAGTCATTGTATCGTGTTCGCCGCCTATGCCGTCACTAGCGGCAAGAGCTACATTATCATTTCTTTTAGGAGTTTCATCCTTCCTCTTTATATGAGTAGCTGAAATGTGCTGCTGAGTAAGTTTGTATTGTGGGGCGTGTGTGAGCAATTCTACTGATTTTATTGCTTTTTCTTGGCCAGCCGAGTTGAGCTGGTTGAAGTGGGAAAAAAGCTGGGATTCATAAAGAGATTTTTTATCTCCACTATCAAGCTTCCAATGCTTTTTCAGAAGATTCCCGCAATTTATACCATATATATTGCAAAGACTAACAAAAGTATCTATGTCAGGTTCTGTCCTAGCGTTTTCCCAATTACTTAAAGTATTGCCTTTGACACCTAATATTGTAGCAACATCTTCTTGCCTTAGCCCTCTTTCAATTCTAAGAACCCATCCTCAAAAACGCCTAAGCAACGTAGCGATATGAGAAATCATAAACATATTCTGAGCCGACACGCATGAAATCTCGTAATCTTTAGAGAGCCTGCGGAGTGGCACGCCCAACCAAAGGTTCGTTCCACTATCCAGCGAATGGGTAATACCACCCACCCTTTGGGCATAATTTTTTCGATAATGTCAACAGGGATACCCATTATTTTTAGGGCATTTACGAAAGTCTTGCGATAACCTGCGTCAGCGGTACAACCCTTGATAGATGGATATTTTGCAAAAGCGGTCTTAAAAACTTCCTCACCTGCCACAGTATCGTGGATATTTGCCGCATGAACTTTTACAGCAAGAAGATTGCCCATGGTATCTGTCACGGTATGACGTTTTCTGCCCTTTATCTTCTTGCCGCCATCAAAACCTCTTTCACCAGACGCATACATGGTTTTCACGCTTTGCGAATCTATAATGGCGTAGGAAGGCGCAGGTTTACGCCCTGCTTTTTTCCTGATTTTTTTAACGAGGGCAGACATGATTTTTTCCCATAGCCCTGATTGCTTGGCTCGATGGTAAAATGACGAAACAGTTTTGTATGGCCGAAAGTCTTTAGGCAAGAGCGCCCATTGGCAGCCTGTTTTATTGAGATATAAAACAGCATTGATAAGTTCGCGTTTACTGTGCTTTACAAAGTGCTTGCCGCGTTTTTCCTTCCCTACAATTTCTCTCACTATCGCCCATTGTTTATCCGTTAAATCTGTGCTGTATCTCATCTAATATCATCTCCAATGACTATCATTGAGATATTATAGCATAGTCCGGTGTTAGTTGTAATTTATTGAGGATGGGTTCTTATTTTTTTAAATCTTCCATTAGCGCCTTATTCATTTTTTCACCTCAATATCACAATATCACATAATTTATATTTTTTAAATAAAAATTTCGGATTTCTTGAAGTTTATGCCTGGCATATCGCGTTATATGATATATAATCTTATTAACTTCAACAAATGCGAATTGAAAGGAACGAAGGGAGTGATGAGGATTGTTTAATAGAGATAAACTGAGAACTTATATTCAAATTAAAGGGCTAAAGCAAAAGTTTATAGCGGAAAAGACTCATATACCTGAAAAGACCTTGAGTCATATTCTTACGAATAAGCGCAGTTGCTCTATCGATGAATACGCAAAAATATGTATTGCACTTGACGTTTCATTCGAAATGTTTTTAGGCCCACCTGCTACCTTCACAGAAGAATTAAGCGCAGCATTAGAAAAAGAATTACAACCAGCATAAAAAGGAGAAGTCCATGAACCCAGAGAATGAAAAAGCCCCCGAAGGGAGCAGGAAGGCTTATAGTATGTACTCACTTAAAATCTTGCTAAATATACGAATATCAAAATTCCCTATGATTTCAAGGCGAACTCGGCCAAGACCACTGAACCACAAATCCAGTTCACAATCTAAATCAAAGCTACCGGCGGTTTCTACAGAAAAAGCTTGTACTTTACTATAAGGCAATGTTGTATAGTCCACTTTTTTGCCAGTGATACCTTGTACATTGATTGTAATTATGCGTTTATTAGTAATTACAACCTTGTCTCTTACCGTTTTAAAGGCATAAAGAACCTGTTCGCCACCTACAAGCATAAATTCTACTACTTTCTGTCTTTCTTGGCGGTTAATTGGGGTTAGTTTGAAAACACTAATTACTATTAAAATCGATCATAACAAAACCTCTTTTCTAAATAGTTTATTTTAACCAAAAGGCTAGTGACGTGTCGGGTCATCCGACAGACCGAGTAGATAGTCAGATGAGACGTTGAAGTAGTTACAGAGTTTGATTAAAGTATCATAACTTGGTCGACGATCACCGTATTCAAATCTTTGTACAGTAATCGTATTAACTTCCAAAAATTCTGATATTTGTTTTTGTGTAACACCTTTTTCTAAACGCAATTGCTTTAGTCTTTCGCCAAGTTTATCCATAAACACACCACCTAAAAAAATTCCAAAAGAGTATTGACACAGCCCATTTGGTAGTGTATATTATAGACATAGCACAGCCTAATTGGTAGTGTTAAATTTAAGGAGAGGAAAACAATTAAAACAGTTTAAAAAACGCACGTCAAAAAAAGGGCTTAACCCAAGCTGAAATTGCAAAATATTTAGGTATTGCAGAAACATCATACCAACGCATTGAACTCGGAACCCGCCAAGGCTCAATAATAGTCTGGGATAAATTAGAGGACTTGTTTGGAATCCCACAACGACAATTGAGGGAAACAAGCCCAACTAAAACAATTCAAGAAAATAATACCACAAAAGAGTAAATTTGTACATAAAAAAAAGGAACTTGTAAAAAGCTGATAAGGAGGAATCCTCCCATGGAAAAAACCATGCTTACACAATCGGAACTAGCCGAACGCTGGGGCGTAAGTGATAAAACCATTGAAACTTGGGTTAGCAAAAAAGTCATAAAGCCGTTCAGTTTGCCGGGGAAGCGGTTTTTTTTGAAGCAAATTGAATTGATAGAAAATGAAAACCTAGAGCTAGAAGAATTCACTCCTTTTGAAAGGCGAAACCTACTTAAAAGGATAAAGGAATTGGAAGAAATCAACGACATACTGAAAAGTGCGGCAATTGATGCGTTTACGTCATTGTCAAGAACCATTGGATTCTAGCTGACTAAAATCAAACGATTCCACAAAAAAGGAGGTAAGATAAATTAACAGCCTAACAAATATAAGTACGAGGCAGACGAGGAATTGAAGCAGATAGCGATAGAAAAGGCATTGCTTGAAGAGACTTACATAGGCAATATGGCCACAGAATAACCGGGGAGGCGTTTATAAATGGCTACCCAGGAATATTTAAACCTTGTCGGCAAGCTCAGGAACAGAAGATTAATATTGTCAACGAGACAAAAAAGCAAATCTATGAAGAAGCCGCCGACAACTTAACAAAAATAGCCTTTAAATCAGTCAGGGGAAGTCTTACGGAACGCTGGGCGCTGGACTATAAACTCTCTATTGACAAAACGTTGAAGCAGCTTAACGAAGATTTTATTCAACGCCTCTAAAGATGCTGCCCACAAAGCGGCGGAGGCGGCTAATTGGGTGCGGTTATCCTATTTGACCAATATTGATCATCAATTCTCTTTAGGGCTTACAACTATTTTGAGCCGTGTGCCTGTGGAGGCTATGAATGAAATACTTAGCGGTCAGATGTACCGAGACCGCAAAGTGATGCTTTTTTCTTTGCCAATGAAGCAACCCCGGTGGAGACAGGTAGTCAAGGCAATTTTTCAAGAAAGGACTTTAAGCCTGACAATACAAGCATTGAGGAAAGGTTAGGGAAAGAAGCGGCGGCAAAGGAAGTCTCTACCGACAATCCCTACTTCAAATAATGATCCGAATGGAGATGTAATGTATGAGTAAGAGCGTAAGGTATGTATTATACATTATGATTCTACCGATAACCCCAGTAGCATTGAATGGAAAACTTTAAATGATATTGGGATATATAACTCATTTGAAGATGTTGTCGTTGCTTATAACATGGAGGATGAATTTTGTGAGAAATTTAGTGGAACCTCACGGTTCATTATATACTATGATGAAAACAAGACGTTTGACTCAATTGATAAATGGCAAGAATCAATAGGCTTCGATATAGATTTTGGTTCAAAAACAGTTACAGACTATACCATTAGTGATTATGAAAATGATCGTAACATGAAATAATAGCGTCAACCAACATCAATTATGGTGTTGGTTTTTTTCTTGAAAAATATTCTCAAAACCCCTTGACAAATAGTACTATATACGATACTATAATAATAGTAGGAGGTGTAAACATGGCAGGGGCAGAGAAAATAATTAAGAAAATGAAGAATCAACCAAGAAGTATAAAATACGAGGAGGCAAAAAAAGTTTTAGAACATTACGGTTATCAGCATGTAAGAACGAAGGGTTCACATCATCAATTTAGAAATAACAAAGGTGATGTAACGACGGTCAAGTACATCAACCCTTTGAAAATATCATATGTAACAGATATTCTTGCAATACCTCCCCTTGCTATTTATTATGAGCGAAAAAGATTTGAAATACTACATGAATTTGCCATATAAGTTTATGGTGCAGCACATTAAAGACGAAGCAGGAGATTATTATTTCGGCAAAGTGTTAGAATTGGACGGATGCCAAAGTGACGGTACAACTATTGAAGAGCTTTATGCTAATCTTCAAGAGGCTATGGAAGGATGGCTTGAAACCAAACTTGAATTTGATGATCCCATACCGGAACCGGTAGCAGATAATAATTTCAGCGGAAAGTTTGTATTGCGGCTGCCTAAATCTTTACATCAGAAATTAAGCATTGAAGCAGAAGAAGAAGGCGTATCGCTGAACCAGTACGTACTTTACAAGTTAAGTAAATAGATCAAGAAGGCAGTCTGTAATTGGGCTGCTTTTTCTATGCCAAAAAGAAGGTGAAACAGTGTCAATCAATGCAGGAACAGCGTTCGCGTATTTAAAGCTTGATGAAAGCGTCTTTGAAGAACAGTTCAAAAGCCAGGAACAGGCAATAGCCAGCGTCAACCAGCATTTTCAGGGCTATCAGGTAAAGCTGCATGAAGTTGACGACAATCTCATGGTTTTACATACCGAGATGGAAAAAGTCAACTTACAGTTTAGCGAAAATGATAAAAGCATTGAAGCAACGAACGCAAGAAATGCCATTTTAAATAAAACCATAGAAGAGCAGAGAGAGAAGGTATCCCTTTTAGCCTCTGCCCTTTCTGATTCCGAAAAAGTATACGGCGAGAGCAGCACGGAAGTAAAGCAATGGCAGGCGGCTCTAAATAAGGCAGAGGCAGAACTGAACGAGCTGAATAATGGGCTTGAGGAACATACTGGTTTTTGCTGACCATCCCTCTACATAATAAGGACATTTTTTAGGCAATTATTAAGGTGTTTTATAAAAATATTTTTAATTTTTTTCCTAAGTGCCGTAATCTACTCTGAATAGATTGATTCACAGCACTTTCGACAAAAGCATTGGAAAAAAGTACATGGATGATAATAGTATATTATCGTGCGCATTTCGTGAAAAATATTGATAAATTTGTTAAGTGGATTTTGAAATGATTATAAGGAAAGAATATATGGCTAAAATTGACGAATATATCCAGAGCCTTATAAATAGTGAAAAAAGTGCTAATACGATTAGGCAAGCCCTCTGTATCAATGAGAATGACGAGGTAGAGATAACAATTCACAAAAATGAAATAACGGCGATGTGCTGTACTCCATGAAGGCAGATTAAACGAATACAGCCGTAAATACATAAATATTTACGGCTGTAAACACAAATTGGTTTTATGTTCGGAGTAACTAACACGCCCTACATAAGCTTTTTCCTTTTTCCCATGACTATATTCCCTATAATACTGTTTTAGACGTATGTTAGTTTTTTACCTTAAGTTCAAGCATAGCCTTAATATGATTATACTCGTCTTTAAGTTTAGCGTCGATTTTTTCACTCATCAATCTTGCCTTAACCATTTCGTCAGTTTTCTGGGATATCATTCCCGCAAGACGGCGTTCTACACCCTATAAGGTCTTTTCAAGAACGAACGTAGAGAACGAAAGATTGCGGAACAGCATTAAGGTAAGGTCGTATAATTCCATTTTGGGAAAAGCGTATTTTTTATCACGCGAAAGATAAGCGTCAACCATATCCGCAAGCTGCTGTTCTTTTGCAGACGGCGTAAAATCAACGGTCATTGGCAGCCGTTTCGGGATTTTAACGTATGTAGCCACTTGCGGGCGTGTGGTGCGGAAACAAAACTTGATTACCCTGTCGGCAAGTTCCGCATAATTTTCCGGCTTTCGGAAATAACGTTTATAGAAACTGTCCGCATCAGGCAACGCCGTTTCATCAATAAAATATATCAAGCCGTGCAAATCCATGATGTCATTCTGCATGGGCGTGGCGGTCAGTAATAACTTAAACGAGCCGGACACGGCTTCTCTGATTACCGCCGTGTCCTTGTTCTCTCCTGTATAAATCCGGCGTAAATGGTGCGCTTCCTCGAACACAGTCAAATCCCACGGTATTTCTGATATAAATTCCGACTTATCAGCGGCGAAGTCGTAAGTCGTGATGATAACGCCATCTTGTTCAAAAGGATTGGCATTTCCGTCTTGTATTTGTTCCCCGAACACGGTGTTATTTTCTATGGAATAGAGCGGTACAGAGAACCGGCTGTCAATGATTTTTGTCCATTGATATAAGAGTGGCGTCGGTACGATAACCAGGATTTGGCGCTTTCTCTCATACCATCGTTGCGTGATTATCAACATAGCTTCATACGATTTTCCGAGGGAACCGTCGTCGCATAGTATCACGCCTTTCAAATAAGGTGAACGCAGAGCAAAAGTAGCAGCAGAAATCTGATACGGAAATATCTCAATATCGGCAGAAGCAAACACCGGGACTAACTTATCACGTCCTGTTAAATTTTCCAAAACACGGGCTTTGTAGTATGCATTGAATAAAGGTGTTTTATTAGCCATTTAACAACATCATGTTAATAACCATACATTCTTCATCTTGCTTGTTGAGTATTTCGTCAAAACCAAAAGATTCTTTCTGTATTTGCGGTGCGTAATGATTGCACAAAGCTATTGCACCATTATCTGTTTGAATCTGTCCGCAGGATTCGCACACAAATGATGGGAACGTTAGATATTTCTATTTTCTTATTGTTTATAATAAGGTTTAGTGTTTGCACAGTTTTTTCATCTTGTTTTTACAGAGCTTACACCTCATAAATTTACAACCTTTTCGTCTTTGTCAAAAAATAGTATAACATATAATGATTAAGTATTATAGCGTCTAAACACTTTATTTTTGTGAAATAAAATACCGACAAGATATTTTTATTCACAACAATTCTATGCTATAATTTTATACGACGGATTTTTTAGAACACGTAAGAAATCAAAAAACATGGCACAGGAAAGCAGGGAAGTGAACAGATGATGATAAACTATATCATAAAACGTTCAAAACGTAAAACGATTGCGCTGTATATCCGCGACGGCAGTTTGGAAACCCGCGCACCATTAAAAATTACAAGACATGATATTGATAGATTCGTTGCATCAAAAGAAAGATGGATACATAACTAAATTAGCAAAATCAAGTGAGCAAGCGGTACGGCGCGAAAGGTATGTTCTTGATTATGGAGGCCTTATTATTTATTGCGGCAAGCAATACTTAATTCAAGCAAGGGATAGTACCTGCGCTGGATTTGACGGCGAATGTTTCTATATGCCGCCGAATTTAACGCCGGAGCAGATAAAAGACGCTTGTGTTCAAATTTATCGTATGCTTGCTAAACAATACCTGACCGATAGGACGTTTGCAATCGCACGATTGATGAACGTCACTCCTTCCATTATAAAATCAATGCTGCGCGTACCCGTTGGGGTAGCTGTTCGGCAAAGAAAAATATCAACTTTTCATGGCGGCTTGTCATAGCTTCTGATGAAATCATAGATTATGTTGCCGTTCACGAACTCGCACATCTTATCGAGATGAATCATTCTAAAAAGTTTTGGTCTGTTGTAGAAAAAATATTACCGGACTACCGTGAGCGCAAAGCAGGATTGAAAGAACTCCAATACCGGCTCAGTGGTGAAAATTGGTAGCAGAAATACATCAAAAATATATTGGATAGCGGAGGGAAACATATGCCTAAATTATTATATCAAGGTCACGGAAGTTATCGCCTAACTACCGACAATGGCGGCATTATCTATGTTGACCCATACAAAGGCAAGGGTTATGACGTACCCGCCGATATTATTCTTGTCACACATTGGCATGGCGACCATAATAAAATTAAACGCTGCGCTCAAAAGCCAGACTGTCGTATAATCACAAACGAGGAAGCTCTCGCAGGTGGAAAGCATAATACCTTTCATGTGGGCGGCGTAATCATACAAGCTGTCACAGCAGAAAATCGTAACCATGACCCGAAGAAGTGTGTTGGTTACATCATAACTCTTGATGGCGTGAAGCTCTACGCAAGCGGTGACACATCAAAGACTAAGCAGATGGAAACATTTGCGGCACTGGAACTTGATTATGCTTTGTTTCCATGCGACGGTTTTTTTAACATGGGGTTAGAAGAAGCGGCTGAATGTACCAAACTTGTCGGCGCTAAACATAACATCATCATACACCCGAAACCCGGTGAATCTATCCGTAAAAAAGCCGAGAGATGGAACGCGCCTAATAAACTGATAATAGAACCGGGGGAGGAAATTATTTTATGAAAATAGACACCAAAAATTTTGAAAAAGAAATTGTTATGTGGGGAAATGAAGAACAAGAGCTACTTTGTGCTAAGATAATAATAAACGGTACGCCGCTAATTGAAATTATCCGCGATTATGAGCTTCCTTACGCAAAAAAATATAATCAAGAAAATATTGCCGGAAGCTATATTTACAACTACGCAAAGTATTTATATGAACTGCTTTCTGACAGGAAAAAATCACAGGAATATGAAAACGGAATACCAATTTTAATATGCCAATGCGGTAGTGAAGGGTGTTGGGATCTTCTCATTATGATTGAAGAAAGTGAAACAGAAGTGACATGGACAAATTTTCATAATCCTCGTCGTTCCTCCCCAACAAGTCCGGGTGGTTTTTGGAATTACAGCGGTTTTCCGTCTTTCCATTTTGATAAAGAACAATATAAAAGTGTGATTAGTGAGTTAGCGAAAATAGTTTAATGTTTTAGAAACAACTTCTCCGTAATGATTCGTTGGTGACGTAAGCTTCGTCCTCGCCTTTAATATCTAACGTAAAATGGGGAATTTTTACGCTCTGCGTTTGACGCGAATAGTCCGAATTACGTTTTGGCAAGCAATGGGAGTGCGACTGCACTTAGGGGTTCCCCCTAATACCCCTCGGACACGCAAAGCGTCCTGCCTGCGGCGGTCTGCTGCGACTGGCAAAGCCAGTCCAGTCTATATTTCATGTGCACCGCTTCGGGCTTTTGTATGTTTAGTGTCGTGTTCCTGTGTATCCGGCTTAACGCCAAGAATCTTATCGGCCTTACCTTTTGCGATTAACAAGTCCTGCATATTTTTCTTTACGGCGTGATAGCCGGAGTACAGTTTTTTCTTCTCCGCGAAAAGCGCGGCGTAATTATCGCGGGTTTTGCCGTAAGTGCCGATGTATTTTTGCAGTTCGGAAATATTAGCCATTTGTTTTTTAGCGTCTTTGATTTTTTTCGTCAACGCAGAAAAATCACCCGACGCGGAGGACGTTTTTTTTACTAAATAGTTGTAACTGTCGATACCGTTTTCTTTGAGGAAAACAAGAGTTTTTGCGGCTTCTTTTAAGTTGAAAATCCATGCCCACCGCTCGTAGCCAGAGCAACATTGTCAAGGTGTAAAGGTTCTTTCCCGTTTCAGTTGAAATCCTAATTTTATAGTTAAATTTATAGCTGATATATCAGCAATATATCAGCATTCATCATGCGGCTATCCGATACTTTTCAACCAATACGGGAAAGAGCCAGTGTAAATCATTTTGGATAAAAAAATAAGGCAGGGCGTGATGGTGCTTGCCTTATTTTGGTAGGTAATGTTAAGAAGGTATACGTCAAGATGATTATTGTTATATTTACAGCGTAATAACCCTATCACAAAGTGTTAATGAGCTTTGACGATGTGCCACCACAATGAGCGTTTTATCCAGCCCAATGCTCTTAATGGCGTCTTGAACGATGCTCTCGCTATATTGGTCTAACGCGCTTGTAGCTTCATCAAAAATAAATACCTTAACATCTCTGAGAAACAATCTGGCGAGGATGATGCGCTGTTTCTGTCCACCGGACAACTTAATTCCGCGTTCTCCTATGACCGTATCAAAACCGCCGGGAAGACTCTTGATAAAATCAAGAATGAACGCCTTATGGCAAGCCGCTTCAAGCTCGACATCATCTGCGTTGGATTTTCCATAGCACAAGTTTTCGCGGATGCTGGTGTTAAAAAGCGTATTTTCCTGCATAACAAATCCGATTCTGCGGTGCATGGATTCAAGAGATAAATTGTTCACATCCACATTTGAAAATAGCACCATCCCGCTTGTTGGACGCAACATTCCCATAATCAGCTTTAACGCCGTAGTCTTTACCTGCACCGCTTTTTCCTGTGATGGCGACACGTTCGCCGTCACTAATTGATAAACTTAGATTGCTTATTACGGTTTCACCTGTGTGTTGATAAGCGAAGTCAACATTTCGCAGTTCAATGGCGTTGCTTACTCCGGGCATTTGCTTTCCGTTATGTATTTCTGTTGCGCGGGTGAGTTCTTCCATCATTCTGTCGCTTTGAGGCATATTCGTAAGCAACTCGGCATCTGCACCGGATACTGTTTTTATTGCTCCTGACAAAATGTCGTAATATTGCATGAACACAAGCAGCGAGCCAATCTCAAAGCGACCGCTGATGATTAAAAGACCTCCAAAAAAATAAAGAGAAAACTGCATTATAAATTCCTCTTTTATTTTTGGAATTACCAATGCCCGCGCTACCCAATAGTTTATCCATGTCCCGAAAAATATAGCATATTTATGGATATACCGTGCAAATTGCCGTTCTTCATGTTTTTGAAGATTCAAGGCTTTAATCTCACGCCAGCCTTGCACGGAGGCGTGAAGCCAATTTGACATCTTCTGGTCATTTTCTCTTTGATTATCAAGGACTATCTTTTCACGTTTGGCGATAATATGGTCAATCCAAAATGTTAGGGGAATTGCCACACATGAAAAAGCCGCGAGCCGCCATTCGATGAAAAATAGCAGACCAGCCGAAATGATTAGTGTTGCGTATGCGATTCCGTAATCAACAGTTTGAGCACCTACATACGCCGTAATGCAAGCGGTATCATCATCTAAGCGCATTTTCATATCGCCCACACTTTGATGGTCGTAGCTTGGAAAATCCCGGCGGAAAAATCCCCATAGTATTTTCATTTTAACTCGGAATATAGTCCTGTTTACAAGTCGGTTTGTGCTGTAATTTTTTAAGTATGACAGTCCTAAATTGATAAAAAACACTGAGAGATAACCGATTGCTAAGTGCGGCATTAAAGATAACTCTTGATTCAATATAACCTCGTTGATGAACAGCTTATAAAATAATGGCTGAACAAAATCGAGTGCCATAACGAACAAGCCGATTAAGAAATTAAGCAGCAGGAATCTTTTAACTCCAAAAGCAAACGGTTTTAATGAGCGTAATACTTTGACCCTGTATTTGATTTTTTCACGCATCAACGTTCACCTCCCGCAACGCAAATAGTTCCTTGAAAGCTACACTTGATTTCTCTAAATCTTCAGGTACGCCTATCTCAATAATCTTTCCGTTTTCCATCAGAGCAGCGCGGTCACACAATATAACCGAGCTTTGGCGGTGTGCGATTATTATGGAAGTGCGCCCGGTGAGCATCTCTTTCCATGCTTCGTGGATTTGCGTTTCCGTTTCGCTGTCGAGAGAGGAGGTCGCCTCGTCGAATATTATAATAGATGGATTTTTAAGGTATATCCGCGCTATGGCGATTCTCTGTTTCTGACCGCCTGACAAGCCAATACCCTTACTGCCGACTATAGTGTTAATGCCTTCTGGCAATCCCGAAATATGCTCCCATATCCCGGCTTTCTGTAAAGATGAAACAATCTCATCGTTCGAAGCTCCGGGTTTTCCAAGCAACAAGTTTTCTTTAATACTGCCATCAAACAATAAAACGTCCTGTGAAATCATACCGATATTCTGCCGAATAGACTTCAAGCTACAATCGGAAAGGTTCTGCCCGTCAATCGTAATACTGCCGCTTTGCGCTCCATAAAAACCGAGCAGCATATAGCCGAATGTGGTTTTTCCGCAGCCGCTTTTACCGCATAATGCAAATCGTTCTCCCGGCTTGATATGAAGATTAAAACCGTGAAGGACATTACTACTTTTTTGATAAGCGAACGATATATTTTCAGCTACGATTTCACCATTCTCTACCTCAAGGGTATTCACGCCCTGCCAACCATCTTCGGTTGGCGCGTTCATAAAATCATATATGTGCTGTATGTATCCTACACGGTTTTGTGCATCCAAATATGAGTTGCTGGTTTGCCTGACTTGACCCGTCAAGGCTGTAAAATAAGCTATAACTATTGTCAATAACCCAATTGTCATACCGCCGCCGCTCACCAAATAAGCTGCGAGCGTGAATATGGCGAGTTGGATAATAAGATTTGTGCCATTGATGATATTTTGAGCCGTTATGGTTGATACACCAGATTTAATATTGACCGCAAACATTTTTTTGTGCCGGCGTATGACCTCCCGATTTATTTTATTGACCGCGCCGAGCAGTCGAATGTCCCTGATAGCCGTAAAGACTTCGTAGATATAGCTTATATAGCCTCCGTAATATTCTCTTTGTTCGTTAGAGTAACCCCGGATTTTTTTACCGAATCGGGCGTTAATTACTACAGAAACAGGAACAGCCGCAAGCATAAGCAACCCTATCCACGGGCTGATAATGAAAATATAAATCGTTAATAACACCAGATTTATACAACCGTTTGTAATATGAATAATATTACGGATTACAAAGTGCATACACTCTCGGGCATAATGTTGAACGATAGAAATAATATCTCCCGTCTTGGCGTCAGACATAAACTCCGCGTTCGTTTTTTGTAAATGCCTAAAAATATCCCGTTGAATATCGTACACATACATACTCATCAAGTATTGGTGCTGAGCGTATATAAGAAAATACAAAACGCAAGAGAACACCGACATAATAACAAATACCAAACTTATACGCAGGAAAGAAGCTAAGTTTTGATGATAGACGATTTCATCAATCATAATTCCAAACAGTATGGGCATCACAATTCCGAGTAGCATATCAAAAAACCACCCGAAGTAGAACATAATAAAATTCTTCTTATGGCGGCCGATGTATTTTGATAAAAATCTAATTGCCGAAAAGTAATTAAGTTTTTTCATAATCCTTTACCCGCTTGCACAAAGATAATGTGAAATAGTGTTTGAACTCCTGTCTCCGTTTCGATTTTTGTAGTTAACGTTAAATATAAAAAGAGTGCTACTCCCAATATAAGAACACTATAAAAGAACCACGATTTTTTCGTGGCGAGATGTAGATAGCGAACGCCAAGCGACCTCTTTTTCAATACAATCTCCCCCTTACATCTAATTAAATTATTGTAACCGATACCCGTCTGTGTTACAATGAAGTTTATAAAGTGATTAACTATACTTTTTGCAATCGAGGTAGAAATCATGCCACAGAATGACCGCTACAGAACAAGAGTTGTTCTGATAGAATTTGAAGCGCACGAAGTCTTTGATTCCCTGCCGCTTTCTAAGCGTGTAAGCATCGTTTTGATTTCCAACGGAAAGGCAAGCTTGTTCTTGAATGAGGCAGCCATTACGCTAACAGCTCCGTGCATCATGCTTATCTCTCAGTATGATACTATAAAACTAATCGAATCCACCCGGCTTGCCGCAAAATCGTTTAGCTTTAATCCCCAATTCCTGAACTCGGCGCTTACATTTGACCATTTGAGAGACAATGACTTTTTTGAACTGGAGGACGAACACGACCGCAATATGATGAATCTGTTTTTGCGCAGGGATGAATATTATGACGGTACAATCGACCTCCCAGCGAAAACATATCTCCGTATTTCCGAGTGGCTTGCGATTATGGGAACGGAGGTATTCGCACAGAGTGACGGTTATTGGACATGCCGAATTCGGCGCTATTTCCTACAAACACTCTATTTGTTAGACGACATTTACACGGATAGGAAAACACCATATACCATAAAAAGAGAAAATTCCCCGATAGATATTCTACTTGAGTATATCCATGTCAATTATTCAAACGATATTTCCCTTGACGACCTCTGCGAGCTTGTTCACATTAATCGCACGACACTTAATCGAAAATTCAAGGAGCAAGTTGGCAATACGGCGATGGAATACTTACTCAGACATAAGTTGAAAATTGCGTGTGACGCTCTTTCTCACACCAATCTCAGTCTCGCAGAAATTGCGGAAGCTATTGGTTTCAAATACGATACATATTTTATTAAGCAATTCACCGCAAAAATAGGAGAATCTCCAACAGAATACAGACAAAAATCGTGGGGTTAGGAAACTATCAAAAGGCAGCGTGGTCCTAAAACCACGTCGCCCTTCGATAAAATATTACAACTCTGTGTTATGTGTCCGAGCTACTGTTGGTTTCGGCGTTTCCGCTTGTCTGATTTTCGCAATACTCCGCCGGATTTTCTCGACCTTTACGGTTTCATCAATCTCGGAATTTTTCATAATCTATTCCACCTCCGCAGTTTTACGGTCGTTTGTCGCTTGCCAACTGCGAAGAAGATTAATTATAACTTGATTTATTTAGCGTGTCGTATAACTCGCCGGAAAAAACTCTTTGAATCTGCGACTTTTTTATCAGGCTTCGGCGCTTTTTTGTTTTCAGATAATACCGTGTCAATCAACTCAACGGTTAATTCTCCGGATTGCTTCATTTTTTTAAGCTGTTGTGCTAGTGACACTGACGATTTGGTTTCATATTTATCCATAGCCGACGCAACTTCCGTTTGCTCTGTTTGCGAAAGATACCTGAACGCAAGCTGTTTTGTGTCAACCTTGTCAAGTAACGTGATTACGAGTTCAGTTAGACGTATGAACCGGAATATCTGATTTTTACTTTCGCCGGTCTGTTCAACCAACACATCAACGGAGATTTCTTTGCTACTTTTAAGAGCATTGTTTCCGAGTATGTTTCCTTTAGGCAATTTCAAGCACCCCCTTTGCCAGCGCGTCGTATGCTGCCGCGACTTTACCGTTCGGGTCGTGCGTGAAAATTGATTTCCCTGTCGCGCTCGTTTCGGCAGCTCGGATAGAGTGGGGAACATGGTCATTGAAAATGCGGAATTCCTCTCCATACGCATTTTCAATCATACTGATAACTTCTTTTGTGAAGTTTGTCCGCTTATCAACCATTGTGAATATCCGATAAAGGCAAAGTGTTACTCCATGTTACCGATAAGGCTGTAGTATATCACAACTTCCCTCGGCCCTGACTTGCTTGCTGATACCGTTATGTGGTCTATCAAATCTGCGGCTGTTGCGCGGTCTAAATCGGTTATGTTGACGTATTTTTTCATCAGGGCGATAAATGTTTCAACGTCATTTTCGGTCTTGCTCTGTTTATCAATAGACGTTGATAATTGTTGCGCTTGTTTCGTCAACTCTTGCTTTTCCGTTTCATACTTCCGCGCATACTCGGTGAACACTTCCGACAATTCACCGCTCAAAACCATTTTCTCAAACACCGCTTGTAAAAGTTTATCCAACTCAGCAAGGCGATTATTAACCTTTTTGAGCGTGGCTCTTTCGGTTTTTATCTGCGCTCCGCTTGACTGTGCCTTTAATGCGTAAAAACGTTCCCGTGCGGCGTTTTCGTCTTGAATGATTACCCCTGCTTTTTCTCGTATATCGGCAATCACTAATTTCTTTAAGTCATTCTCAGAAATATAGTGTGTAGTACAAGCAGTTTTTCCCATTCTTGTGTATGTGCCACAATTATAACCGTATATCACTTTTCGTTCGCCCGTTCCTCTTACAGTATAGTAATTGCTTTTGCGTTGCATTTTGTATCCGCAATCGGTGCATACCACTAAGCCTGTAAAGGGGGATATATCCTTATCTTTCGTACTGCGAACGCGCCCTATATTCTCTCTCATATCGGTACATTGTTGCCAAACCTCACGGCTTACAATCGGCTCGTGCATATCTTTAACGACCACCCAGCTTTCTTTCGGCTGATGTAGGGAACGCGAATGGAAAGCGCAGACAGTCATTTCCCTTATGCTCCGGCTGGTTGAGCGCGGCTTCTTGAACACCGAAAAGCACGGCAAGGAGCGTACCTATTTCCCATTGGTAAGCAAGGAGGATTACCTAAAATTTGAAACCGGTAATTTTATGAAACAGTTTCACGACAATTCATTCCTTAACTTTGTCAATACCCTGTATGATAATGAAGCATTGACCGACAAGGATATTGACGAGTTGTTCCAATGGGCGAAAGAACGGAGGGGGTAGTATGCAGAGTTTTGTGATTACATTGCTGGCTTGTTCCGTTACCATGTCGGCACTTGCGCTCTTTTACATGGCGATTACGCCGCTTCTGGCAAAGCGTTATTCCGAAAAGGGACGCTATTACGCATGGCTCATTATTGTATTTGGGCTGATTATTCCGTTCCGGCCACAATTCAATAACGCTATCGTTAAGGTGGATATGCCGAGCGAAACGGCAACGACGATTGTTCAAATAGGTAACGGAACCCCTGTTACTATCCCTGATGTAAACACCGCGCTTCCCTCTGCTTTACCGAGTATTTCATGGTGGCGGGTCGCGGCGGCAGTATGGTTGACCGGAATGATAGCTTTCCTTGCCTATCATGTGATAACGCATTGTATCTTTGCAAAAATGGCAAAGCGTTGGAGCGGGAACATCACCGACGAACAAACATTGACCTTGTTTCAAAGCCTTAAAACTGAAATGGGAGTATCTAAACGAATTAACCTCTATCTGTGTTCGTGTGTAGGCAGTCCCACGATGATTGGCTTTGTAAATCCCCGAATACTTCTGCCAAAGGTAGGCTTAGCACATGACGAACTCCGCTTTATTCTCAAACATGAGCTTGTTCATCATAAGCGGAAAGACCTGTTGTATAAGTATTTGCTGCTGCTATCAACAGCGGTACATTGGTTTAATCCTATTGTCCACCTAATGGCAAAAGCGATTGGTTTACAATGTGAAACATCTTGCGACGCGGAGGTATTACGAAGTACGGACGCGGACACGCGCCAACACTATACCGAAACAATTATAGGTGTGGTGAAATATCAGTCAAAACTAAAAACAGCATTATCAACTAACTTTTATGGAGGTAAAAAAGGTATGAAGAATAGAATTGCGTCCATCATGGACACGGGCAAAAAGCATACCGGATTTGTTATCGTATGCGTTGTTTTAATTGCTACTATGGGAACAGGACTTGCTTTTGCGGCAAACGAAAATGCTTCTCCCCTTGCAAACGGCCAATCAAGCCAAAGCAGCAGTACCCCTATTTCACCACAGGAACAGGCGGAAATTGACCAACAACTAAAGAAAAAAATCGCTAATCAATACGCAGTTTACGAAAAATATGGTCTTACTTATGACCAAACTACTGATACTTTCTACTTCAACGGCAAAACTGTACTTTTCTTTGCTGATAAATTGGATAATGATGGGACATATGTTTCTTTTACGCGGGGTACAGGAGAAGTCGGTTTGAGTGCAGTCCGAAACGCTGACAATGAGTTGGTTGGCATCGCTCCTGTCAGTCAAGAAGAATTTGAACGTATGAGCGCTTCTATCAATGCCGCAAAAGGAATTGCTGATGGAACATCCGCAGAAAATTCAATAAATGAAAATGCCTCTATTGCAAACGCAACGCAAATCGCCACAGAGAACAAAACAGGGGACAGTAATACTGAAGAAGGGCGCGCCTCTTCATTCGATCCCGATTATGTAGACAACTCATTAACCGAGTATCTGGCTTTTGGCATATCTTATGACAAGACCAGTAGTCAATGGCTGTACAATAATAAACCGATACATTTTTTGACTGATGGGGATAACCTTACTTACATCAATAACGATGAAAATGTTATTAGAAATGGTATATCCCTAAAAGTTATGAGGGATAACAATAGTAAAATTGAGAAATTATCTGAAATGACTACGGATGAGATGAATAGCGTATTAAATTAGAGTTACAGTATTTCGTAACTAGATGGGGGACTAATCATCCCCTATCCCCCTTGCATTGCGTATGTGTACTTGCGCTTGCGCCATGTTCTATAACCCCATAACCTTGCCAACAAATACCAACTCACAATCCTTGTCCGTTGGTATAAAAATGGCTTGAAAATATAATCTGGATGTCTTGTGCATTTATCAAGTACCAATAATCGGCATGGAATGAATGAACTTCTTGCTTTGGATTTGTTCAATCATAAAATCGGCGATATCTTCCCGCGAGATACTAAAATTCATTTTAACGTCACCAAAACCGACTTTAACCTTGCCGGTATATGGCGTATCTTTGGGAGCCATAAAGCGAACCATTGTCCAATCCAGATTTGATTTGGAAACAAGTTCCCCGATAGCGACCATTTCATTCTTTGCTTGCTTCAATGCAATCCCCGCCAAAATACCGGGTACCACTGTAATGAATGATTTTTTATCTTTTGCGAACGGTACGCTCGGTGTCGCCCAATCAATCAAACGAGTTACTCCACATTTATTCATGGCTTTTAATAATACTCTGTGACCATCCAACGATGGAGTCCCTTCATACTTTTTCATAGGGATACCGACACACCAAACAACTGCATCGCAGCCAGTTATGACCTCTTTGACATTCACATAATCGTTTATTTCGCCTTTGTAAATATTTAGATTATCATGAGATATTGTTAATTTTGCAGGATTTCGGATATATGCGTTTACCTCATATCCTTTTTCTAAAGCATGTTTAACCGCAAATTTCCCAATTCCACCTGCCGCACCGAAAATGGCTATTTTCATACAGTGACCCTCCTTTTTCTCATCTTTACATCTTCTATGATACATGGTATAATTTAATTAACAAGTACGTTAATATTTAATAGATACTATTATAAAAGATAGTAAAGGTGATAAGCGATGAAGCGTGAATACAACGAAATGAATATTACTTCTTGCCCCATTGCAAGCGTTCAGAAAATCATTCATGGGAAATGGGCTATGGTTATCATATATTATTTAGGTAAAGGAACTTTACGCTTTGGCGAATTAAGTAAAAAAATGCCACAGGTTACGCAAGCCAATCTGACAAAAGAGTTACGGATGTTGGAAGAATATGGGCTTATTCATCGGGAAGTTTATCGGGAGGTTCCACCAAAAGTGGAGTATTCCATGACCGCCATAGGACTGAATTTTATACCTGTAATTGAGGCGTTGGAAACATGGGCGATTGAATATGAGCAGCAGCTATAGAGGGAATAAGGATAAAAGACAGCCTCAAAAGACGCTGTCTTTTTTAATCCCTGTATTTAGTTTGCGTTTTCCGCTGCTTCAAGTGTCACCCTAAGTAATTGCATTTATATTTCAAAATTTCCTCCGGTATTTCCTCCTGCGGCATATTCTTTGGCGCATCCTCAGTACCGGCCGCCAGCGCCGTGTCGTAATACCAGCACTTATATTTGATAATGTCCATCGTTTTCTGTAATTCTTCCATTTGCTTTTTTACGGCATCAAGGCGCTCGTAAAACATATCCCGCCGCTTTTGCAAAGAAGCGTCGCCCTCCTGACACCAATCCAAAAATTGTTTTATGTCCTTAACAGGCATACCGGAGGTTTTTAGACATTCGATGATTTTGATTGCTTCGATTTCAATGTCTGAAAATACGCGTATGCCACCGTTCGTGCGTTCCATATTCGGGAACATACCTTCACGGTCATAATAACGCAAGGTTGATATGGCAATGCCGGTGGCTTCCGCCACTTCTCCGATAGAATAGCTCATAACCGTGCCTCCAAAAACTTTTTCGTTTTTTACAAAAACCTCTTGACCTAAACCTAACTTTAGGTTCTATGATAGTATAAGACATGAACCATATGATTGTCAACACAAGGAGGAACTCAGTATGATTTATAAGGATTTTCAAGGACAAAAACTTTCCGCGCTCGGTTTTGGCGCGATGCGTCTGCCCGTAATTGACGGAAACGATGCAGGATGATCGACGAAGCGGCGACTGCGGAAATGGTTGACTATGCGGTACGGAATGGCGTCAACTATTTTGATACCGCGTGGGGTTATCATGGCAGCAACTCAGAAACGGTCATGGGCAAGATTTTGAGCATGTATCCCCGTGACAGCTTTTATCTGGCGACAAAATTCCCCGGCTACGATCTCTCTAATATGAACAAGGCAGAAACCATTTTTGAAGCACAGCTTGAAAAATGCCGCGTAGATTATTTTGACTTCTATATGCTTCATAATGTCTGTGAAATGAACATCGATGCTTATTTAGACAAGAAACTTGGCATTATTCGACTATCTGAAAAAACAGAAGGACGCCGGACGCATCCGGCATCTCGGTTTTTCCGCTCACGGCAGCTATGACATTATGAAACGCTTTTTATCGGTCTACGGCGAATACATGGAGTTTTGCCAAATCCAGCTCAATTACTTGGATTGGTTTCCAAAACGCAAAGGCAAAGGTTGAGTTATTGAATGAATACCATATTCCCGTTTGGGTTATGGAGCCTTTGCGCGGCGGCAGGCTCGCGTCGCTGTCCGAAGATGATACCGCAAAATTGAAAGCACTGCGCCCTAACGAGGAAATTCCCGCTTGGGCGTTCCGGTTTCTGCAAACGATTCCGAATGTCGCGGTGATTCTCTCCGGTATGTCAAATTTTTGAGCAGCTTAAAGACAATATTCATACATTTGAAACAGAGAAACCTCTTAACACGCAGGAACTTGATTGCGGACGCTTCGCGGTATTGCGGACGGCATGGTGAACAAAATCGCCTTGCCATGCACGGCTTGCCGGTATTGCGTCAGCCATTGCCCTGAGGAGTTGGATATACCGGCTTTGATAGAGCTTTATAATGAGCTAAGCAGCATTGTTTTACCAGTGAAAATGGATTTCCGTTTATCGCGCCGATGGCTTTGATGCACCCCGCGCCCATCGTTATCGGCAACAATGTGTGGATTGGCGCGAACGCGACGGTCCTCCCCGGCGTTACGATTGGCGATAACGCTATCATCGCAGCCGGAGCCGTCGTTACGAAGGAATGTGCCGGAAAATGCCGTCGTTGGAGGTGTTCCGGCGAAAATCATCAAGTATATTGATGCAGAGGAAAAGAGGGGTTAAATGAAACGATGTATAGCTTTGACTGCTGTCCATTCTTTGATAATAACATCAGGCGCTTGCGGCCTCCAGTCTGAACCCCATCCGTAACGGAAAGTACAAGCCTTGTTCCACAGCTCGAATCCACGCAACCGCAAAGTACGGGTGAATTACCCACCGAATCCGAGCCAAGTGAGGATGATAATGGCATGACCACCATCACCATTACTATCGGCGGTATCTGCCTTTTCAGCCAAACTCTATGATAATGACACGGCAACAGCGTTTCTGGCGCTACTTCCGATGACTTTGAATATGTCCGAGTTAAACGGCAATGAAAAATATCATAATCTGCCGGACAGTCTGCCGACTGATTCCAGCGGATAGGGAGTATCAATTCTGGTGATTTGATGCTATACGGCTCCTGATTGTCTGGTGCTGTTTTACGAGAGTTTCACGACCTCTTACAGCTACACTAAGCTCGGTTATATTGAGGATGCTTCAGGGTTAGCCGATGCGCTGGGGCTCGGCGGCGTGGAAGTCACGTTTGCCGTCAGCGATT
>JALQSN010000641.1:0-28838 GCA_023690525.1 Holotrichia oblita | reverse complement strand
TTGCCCACTTATAAATTCCACCTATCTTTATTTAATATAACTTTTTTAAATACATAAACAAAATATTTTATCAAAGCGGTTTTGCTAATTTTAATCTAAATCAATTTTTATTTTGTACGTAAATTCTTAGAGTTTCTTTCTTCTCCTGCTATCTTCAAATAAATCTGCTCTAAATTCGGACGATTTATCGACATAGCTTCCGGAGTAATACTCGTTTCAATCATCTTTTTCATGATTCCGGTATAAAGTGCTTCTGCTCCTGTTGTTTCATCACCGCTTACAGTAAGTTCTCCGGTTTGTCCGTTTATCTCAACATTTGTAACAAGCTCTGTGCTTCTTAAAGCAACTACGGCTTCTTGGATTTTTCCGGTCAGTTTAACGTTAATAGCTACTTTTTTACTGTGCCTGCCTATAACTTCCTGCATACCGCCTTCATCTGCCATAATACCTTGTGATAGAATCCTGATTTTATTAGCTACGCGTTCTATATCGGTCAATATATGCGTACAGAGTAAAATAGTCGTACCCATTTGCTTGAGCCGTTGAATTATCTCCATTACCTCTGCGCGTCCTTCCGGGTCAAGCGCGCTGGTTGGTTCGTCTAGTATTAATAAATCAGGATTCGCGTATATCGCCGCCGCTATACCGAGTCTTTGATTCATTCCGCGTGAATATCCCTTTATACGGCGGTTTGCTCCGTCAGTAAGTCCTACAATATCAAGAGTTTCCGATGTACGGTGTTTAACATCTCCCTCATAATCGCTGCATGCAGCGATATAGTCGAGATATTCATAACCGTTCATATAACCGAACAAAGCAGGTGTTTCAGGTAAATATCCAATTCTAACATTATCTTTATTTGTGCCGTTTTCACCGATTATAATTTCGCCTTTGTCCTTAGGTAAAATGTCGCAGATTATGTTCATAGTCGTGGTTTTACCGCACCCGTTTCTGCCTATGAATCCATAAACATCTCCCTTGTTTATACTCATATTCAAGCCGCGAAGAACATTAAAACCTTTATAGCTTTTATAAAGTCCGCTTATTCGTAACAATTTATTTAGTTCCTCCTTAATTAAGGTAAATTTTATTTACATATTGATTATAACAATTCTATCATAAATTGTCAATAGATTTAAATAATAAATCGCATAAATTTAGTAACCTTGTAGAGAAAGATTTCTACATCATTCCGTTGAAGTTTGAATCGTTCCGTTAAAGTTATCGCTTATCTAATCCTAAAAATCGTTCTCTCCACTTTTCCCGAAATCAAATCGCTTAACGCATATCGAGAATGTCCGATAACTACTGTTGTTCCGTTTTCAATCGGTTTAGCTATATACATTAATTTCGCTCTCATGCCGTTTGCGTTTTCCCTGCTCGCTCCCGAACAATATTTCTTTAGTTCATCTATATTTTCTATTAATTCGTATGTATTTTTACCGCTTACTTCTTTAATTAATGAAGTGCTGTCTGTCGGGTCTTTCAATAACCCTACCGATGAAGTCAAAATAACAAGGTATTTAGATTTTACCAATGCCGCTATTTCCGATGCAGTTTCATCGTTATCAATACATTCAATCGTATTTATTTGTTGCATGCGTAAATTAAGCAGTTCCATCTTTCTTGTTTCTTCGTTGCTTACAGAATCATTATAGTTAATTATAGGAATCGCTTTTTGTTTTATGCAATCAAGTAAAAGGCTTTTAATAAATCCGCATTTTTCCGTGTCGTTAAAGTGTTGATGCTCAACCAGTACTTGCCTCACAGAATATGAGGGGTTTATAAATCTGCGATAATTTTCCATTAATATGCATTGTCCTTGTGCCGCATAACATGCGTTTATCCTATCCTTATCAGAACCTTCAATTTCTTTTCCTCCGTTTCTACCTATATAATCAAGACGCCCTATTTCCACAGCACCGGAACTGACCCAGATAAAACCGGGAATCATTTCCGCTCCGACTCTGTTAAAAACATTATAATCAATTGCATTCTCGTCACGTCTGATTAATGCCATTGAACCGATTTTCCCGACTAATTCGCAATCAAACATAATAATCTTACCTCATCATTTTACAATAACCATTTTTTTAATAATTAAATACCTTATATTAATTTTAACTATTCAATTATATGTAGAAAATTTATATTTCTACGTGACGGTAAACTGTAGGGGCGAACAGTGTTCGCCCGTAAATTCGCACAACATGGCGGTTACAACGGGCGAACACTGTTCGCCCCTACATATCGATACCGTATCTAATAAACATTTTTTACAATCAATTGAAAAGTTACCTATTTTTTCCCGTTATATTTATTCATAGCTGTCTCGAAATCATTCCTAACCATATAATCTAACGCTCCCACCGCTTTATCTAACGCATTTTTTAACGCTTCGCCTTCTTCTTTTTTAAAAGGTCCTGTTACCCAGTCAGCCAGATTGTAATCCGGATGCGGCTTGCCTCCAACACCAATTTTAATTCGCGGAAACATATCAGAACCTGTTAGATATATGATATTTTTCATTCCGTTATGCCCGCCGTCGCTTCCGTTTCTTCTAATCCTAATAGTTCCGACTTCTTGTGTTATATCATCAAAAATAACTATAACCCGTTCAGGCGAAAGCTTATAAAAAGACATAGCTTCCCGTAAAGCTTCTCCGCTCAAATTCATATAAGTAGTGGGTTTCATAAGAAAACATTTTGTTCCGTTGACAGTCGCTTCACCTGTCAGCGATTTAAACTTCAATTTATTTATTTTTACATTCAGTTTTTCTGAAAGGTTATCTAATGCCATAAAACCCGCGTTGTGACGGGTATTTTCATAACGGGTTCCGGGATTTCCCAATCCGCAAATAATCCATTCTATTTGCTTTATTTTATACTCATTATTTAAAACGGTTTCGCCATTTATCTCAACATTTCTTTTTTTTCTTTCACTCTCTATATTTTTTAAAATATCAAATATAGACATGATATTTTCTCCTTCTTATACATTATTTATAAAACTATATTGTATCAATATCAAATCAAACCAATCCGGCCCATTCTTCCATAACTGTTTCAAGTTCAACATTTAACTTCGCTAATTTTTCCGTAAGCTGAATAGTTTGCTCGTAATCCGATGCAATTTCCTGCGATGTTAAAAGTGTGTTTAATTCTTCTTGTTCTTTTTCCAATTCAACTATTCTTGCTTCTAATCTTTTGATTTTTCCTGCAAGTTTCCGTTCATTGCTTTCTTTTTCCTTTTTCAAGTGGTATGAATTTATTTTTACATTATTATCGCTTATATTCTTATCTTCCTCTTCATCAAAACCACTAGAGATAAAATTTTCCTTTTCTTTTCTCTCAATATAATAATCGTAATTTCCGGCATATTCCCGTACTTCAGATTTATTTGAATCAAGTTCATATATCCTGTCGGCAAGCTTATTAATTAAATACCTGTCATGAGATATTATAAAAAGAGTTCCGGGGTAATCTTTCAAAGCTGTTTCCAGTGCCTCTCTCGATTTAATATCGAGGTGGTTTGTAGGTTCGTCTAAAAGAAGCAGATTTGAACCTTTAAGCATAAGTTTTAACAGCGATACCCGTGCTTTTTCGCCGCCTGAAAGATTACGGATTTCCTTAAACACATCATCATTTTTAAACAAAAATTGTCCTAAAGCTGATCTGATTTCAGTTTGCGTCATCTTTGGGAACTCGTCCCATAATTCGTTTATAACGGTTTTACTATCATGTAATCCTGTTTGAGTTTGGTCGTAATATCCCGTTTCAATCCTTGCTCCGAATCGAATATCGCCAGAATCCGGAATATAATCGTTTGTTATCACCTTAAAAGGGAAGTTTTTCCGCTTCCGTTAGCTCCAAGTAAAAAAACGCGTTCTTTTCTGTTTATATTTAAAGCAACTTTTTTGAAAAGAAGCCTGTTACCTAATGTAAGCGACAAATCCCTAATAATCAATACATCATTACCGGAACCGTCTCTGCATTTAAATCTAAACTTCAATGCTTCCGGTTCGCTTTCCGGTTTATCAAGTGTTTCTTCAAGACGGTCTATTGATTTTTGTTTACTTGCAATCGTTACATAATTATGAGCTTGACCGAACCGTTTTTGTTGAGCTATTATCCCTTCAATCCGCTTAATCTCTTTCACTGTCAAGTCGTATTTTTTTTGCTTTGCTTCTCTTGCTTCTTCCTTTTTACGTAAAAATTCCGAATAATTTCCTTTATACCCAATCAGATGTTTATTTTCAATTTCCAGCGTTCTGCCTGTTACTTTATCTAAAAAATACCTGTCATGAGATATAACTATAAAAGCACCTTTATACTCCTGTAAGAATTTTTCTAGCCATTCAGTACTTTTTATATCAAGGTGATTGGTCGGCTCGTCCAAAAGCATAAGTCCGGAATCCGATAAAAGCAATTTCGCTAACTGTAGCTTTGACTTTTCACCGCCGCTAAGTACATTTACCGGTTTTTCTAAGTCTGGAGGTAAAAAACCTAAACCTGTCAGTGCGGCTATTGTACGGCTTCTGTATGTCAGACCGCCTTTTCTCTCATACTGCTCCCTTAAATCCATTTGCTTATGCAGGAGAGTTGTTAATTCTTCTTCAAATGCCATATCCAGCTTTGTGTTTATATTGTCAAGTTCTGTTTCCATTTCTGAAAGCGTTAAAAAAACTTTTAAAGCTTCCTCTAAAACTGTAGTTTCCGCTCCGCTTATTGCTTGCTGTTCCATGTAACCAATGTTTAAACCGGAAACTTTTGAAATTGTACCCTTTTCATATTCTTCTGTTCCTTTTATAATTTTAAAAAGGGTTGTTTTTCCCGAACCATTTATTCCAACGAGTCCGGTTTTATCGTTATCTTGAAGCTCGAAACTTACTTCGGTAAATAATATATCTTCACCTAAAGCTTTTTCAAGCCCGTTTATTGAATATATAATCATATTATCCTCCTGCACACTATTTAACGTCATAATATTTAATTTAAATAAACAAAAATTCAATTAAACAGTGCAGTCACTAACAAAGGGCTGTTTCAAATCCATGAATCAGCCCTTTATGTTATTATTTTGCTTTAACTTACATAAGTTTTACAGGTTCGTAACGGTCGAGTGCGGCTTGATTCTTCTCAACAGTTAATGAATTTGCTACTTCGTCTACCTTTGCGAGCATTTCTTCACTTTTTAAACTGTACAGCAGCGTTTCGCGGTATGACTCAAACCAATCCTCGCGTTCTTTAATTTCAAGACGTACAATAACATAGTAAATATCTTCTGATTTATACAGTTCCGGTTCGTCAATTTCCATTTCAAAAATATGCTTTACTAATTCTTCAGACGGTGTTGTACTTGTTTTTGAGATAATTTTATCGTTATCGTTTTCATCTATTTCTTCATCTTCTTCGGTTTCTTCATTAGCTTCGTTATCAATTTCATTTGTCTCTGTTTCGGAATCTGTTTCGCTATCTTCAAGAGTTTCTTCACCGTTTTCTTCGTCAAGATTTTCTGTTTCTTCATCGTCAACATAATTTTCGGGATAAGCTTCCATGTCACGTTCTAATATAAAGTCGTCATAAGCTGTAGAAATTTCGGAAAAAAGTTCTCCTGCTTTTAAACGTTCAACATAATCATTTCCTAGTTCCTCTAAAGCTGACAATTCAACAGTATCGGTTATTTCGTTGCCGTCAACATCGGTTAATTCAATTTCCAGCATTCTGTAACGTGCATAATTTGATTCCATTTCATTCCAAAGCTCTTGGTCTGAAACCTCAAATTCTCCGCCTTTTCCGTAATAGGCATTAAATACTTTTTTTGCTTTTTCTTCTCCTTCATACGCTTTTTGGAATGACGCTTTACTAATGCCCAGACTTTCGTAATAAGCTCCCCAAGTAGTGTAGTCCGTAATACCGTAATAATAAGACATTGTACTGGAGTTATCTACTGTCCAGTTTTCGTTTACCAGTTTCTTTTGTTCGCTAATCTCATCAGCAGTAAACTCTAATCCCAGCTCATCAAAAAGCTTAGAATAAGCCACTCTACGCGTACAAATATTAACTGTTTCGTTAATTACCCAATCGCGGAACGAAATACCCTCTAAAGTGTAACTAAAATAATCAATTCCCTCCGCCGAAGTATCAACATCGGGGTATTCCTCCTCAAGCTTCGTTACTGCTGCTCCAAGTGCGGAAAATTGAGAATAAATATATTCTCCCGCTAAAATACTGTTTCCGTCTACTGTCAGTGCAATACTTGTATCAGAACAACTTGCCAGAGTAACAGTTATTGCCGCAACAAGGATTAATCCTAATAATTTTTTTAACATTCTTTTCATATTCCTTTCTTTTTGTCTTAATTTTCCGTTCTGCACATTTTATTATTAAGGTAATAAATACTATATGTATATTTTACCATTTTTCTATGTTTATACCTAATTTTTGAAGTTAATAACTTTTTTATAATGCAATTGCTCAATTGATTATGTAGAATGTTCATTTGAACGTTCAAACCACTCATCAGATAAAATAGCATACTCATATGCGTCATGCCATATTGGATTTCCTTGCTTGTTATATTTAAAAAAAGCTTTTTGTAAAAAGTGCCCTTCTCTTCGCATGTTAAGTCTCTCAAGTAATCGCCAAGAAGAAATGTTCTGCGGATTGCAATGAGCTTGTATTCTATGAGCATTACATATCTCAAAACCATATTGCAAGAGCCTTTCGGAACTTTCCGTCGCGTATCCTTTCCCGCTGTAAGCTTTGTTAAATACATAGCCTATTTCCCATGTCATGAATTGTTTGGGTTCTTGCTGACAAAAATATAGATTTCCTATTAACTTATTATTCTCTTTCAGACAAACAGCCCAAAATGATTCATCGTTTGCCCGACGTTCCGCTTCTTTTGCTGCTTTCTCTTCAGTAAAAACGGAATAAGGTTCAAATTTGACTACTTCTTCGTCCGATAAGTAATCATATAAATCCCGCCAGTCATCGGGGGTGAATCTTCTTATATCTAATCTTTGTGTTTCCATCATAATCTTCGCCTTTCAACCACACAGTTTATAAATCTTCAATATACAACTGAATAATTACCTTATATTTTAAATTTAGAAATTTCTGAATGTAAAACATCTGCCTGAGAATTTAACTCCTCACTTGCGGCTGATGTTTCTTGTGCGGTTGCAGCGTTTGTCTGAACAACACCTGAAATTTTTATAACTACATCATTTATATGTTCCAATGAAGTTAACTGTGATTGTGATGCTATGGATATACTTTCGACAAGCTTTCTTACTGCCAGTGTTTTTTCTTCAATCAAGGCTAAAGAAGACGCTGTGTTGCTTGCTTTCTTTTGACCGTCCTCTGCTGATTTGACACTTTTTTGAATAAGAGTTGATGTATTTGTGGCAGCTGCGGCAGACTTTGCTGCAAGGTTTCGCACTTCCTCCGCAACAACAGCGAAACCTTTTCCCGCGTCGCCTGCTCTTGCTGCTTCTACAGACGCGTTTAACGCTAATATATTAGTTTGGAACGCTATATCGTCAATAACCTTCATAATTTTTGAAATTTCAGTCGATGATTCGTTTATTGCATGCATGGCTTCGAGCATGTCGTGCATGTGCTTATTTCCTTCTGTCACTTCATTACCGGCTTCAATAACTAAGGTTTTAGCATTTAATGAGTTTTCCGCATTTTCATTAACTTGATTTAAAATACTGTTTATAGAAGACGTAAGGTTTTCAACAGAATCACTTTGCATTGCGGCACCTTCTGCTAAATCCTGGGCAGCGGTTGAAACCTGAGAAGCACCGGTATTTACCTGTTCGGATGAAGTAGAGATAACTGACAAAGTTTCACTTAAAGAACTCGATATACCAAGCAATGCTTCTTTAACCGAATTAAATTCCCCGGCATATTCATGTTTTAGTTCAATACGCATATCTCCTTTCGCCATTAATCTTAATACATCAGTAATTTCACTTATATACTCTACATAATTTCTCAACCTGTTTAATATATTGCTCGTAGCACGGCATAATTGACCGATTTCACCTCTGCCAAACTTTTTTTCATTGATTTTTAAATCAAAATGTCCGTCAGCTATCTTGTTGCTGATTTTTGTAATATACCTTATATTATTTCTTAAATACATTATTGTCGAAACAGAAAGTACGGCAACAAAAGCCATCATAATAATCGTAATCGCAACCGATGTATTTACTGTATCGCTTACTTCATCAGAAATACGGTCAATTTCACTTAAAGCAAATTCGTCCAACAACTCCGTCATTGAATTTATGCTTTCTCTTGCCGTATCAAAATACTCATAATGACTTTCTATATTTCCGGTGTTTTTACTAACATCAAAAGCGGTAACCCAATTATTAAAATCGTTAAAGAAAATTTCTTCCAATTGCCGCATTGTATTATTATTTGACGATAATTTAAAATCATTATACAACCGGTTGTTGCTTTTCACAGCGTTAATAGCACTAGTCATACGGTCTTTTACTTGAATTTTATTATCTTCAAAATCAGCAATTAAGCTTTCACGTTCTTCAACTCCGATTGAATCCCATGATAATATTAGTTCTTTCTCAGCAATCGCTGCTTGGTAAAAATCTCTGTCAGCGTTTAATATTGTAGATGAAATGATGTAAAGCTCATCGTATAACGTGTGTTCAGCATCGTTTATTGTTATATTAAACCTTTCAATAAATACATAAATAATTGCCACCGTACATATTGCGGCAGGTAATACAAGCATTAACAGCTTAAAAGTTACCGATGTGTTTTTTAATAGTTTCATGGTTTCAACCGTTCATTCCTTTTTTAAATCCTTTTTTGCAATTATATAATGATTATAAAAATATATCTTTTCTTGGATTTTTAACATATAATCAACATATATAAAAACTATATCATTCTTAGCGTTACGCCTTTATCTTTCAAAGAACGCAATATTTTTTCTACTGCTGAGTCTGCATCCTCGTCTGTTAAAGTTCCGTCAGCTTTTCTAAAAACAAGCTTGTAAGAAAGGCTTTTTTTACCCTCCGGTATCTTTTCACCCCTATACATATCAAAAAAGCTTACTTGCTCAAGCAGTTTTGAATTTTTTCCGATTATTTCCATAATCTCTCCGGAACTCATACTTTCATCGCAAATTAAACTCAAACCACGCGTCATAGCGGGATATTTGGGTAAAGATTTATATTTCGGAACAAGCGAACCGGAAACCGCTTTATACAACCTGTCAATCCGTATTTCCGCCGTATATGCTCTTGCTCCTGACCCGAAACCGTAACGTTCCATTACAACCGGATTAGCTTCTCCCAAAACTCCGATAACTGCTCCGTCAATGGTTATTTCCGCACATCTTCCGGAATGATAGGATTTATTAGACCTAAGTGCGGTAAAACGCACATCATCATTATTTGCTCCGCTTTTTTCCAGCAACTCCTCAACAATACCCTTTAAAGAAAAGAAGTCCTCGTCTGCACCGTACATACCTATTGCAAGAACTTTATGTTCTTGCGGTAAAATTTCATTTTTATCCGTATTTTTTGTATCGGTCATATTATTGGGGAGATAAATTCTGGCGATTTCAAAAAACCTAGCCGCGTTTACCCTGTTGCTGTTACGGCTCAATATATCAAGCATTGACGGAAGCAAGCTTACCCGCATTACGCTTGTATCTTCTCCGAGCGGATTGCGTATAACGATACTGTCCTGACCCGATTCAACATTCGCTTTTACGTATGCTTTAGGTGAAATGAAGCTGTAACTCAAACATTCGTACATACCTTGACCGAGTAAAACGGAAATAAGCTTATTTCTAAAAGCTTCTTCCTTTGAAATTCCGCTATGTGCGGTATTTGCACCAATAATCGGCGGCAGTGTTGATTGTATTTTATCATAACCGTAAATCCGAGCTACTTCTTCCGCAAGGTCGCAATCTTCCTTAACATCAATTCTTACATGCGGAGGCTCTACATAACCACAACCATTCTTTTCTTCATATCCGAAACCCAGTCTTTTTAATATGGCTAATTGTTCCGAAGCGGATATATCTGTACCGAGAATAGCGTTTATTTTATCGGGATTGTGCTTTACTAGCAGAGGTTCTTTTCCGCTGTTATCAACATCAATTACTTCTTTCATGACTTCACCGCAGCCTAAAAGTTCTACTAGTTCCAACGCTCTGTATAATGCGTCGCGTGCGTTAATAGGGTCGATACCTTTTTCAAAACGTGAGCTTGATTCAGTACGTCGACCTATTTTTTTAGCGGAACGTCTGACGCTTACACCGTCAAAACACGCCGACTCAAACACAACGGTTTCTGTATCGGACATGATTCCGCTGTATTCTCCGCCCATTACGCCCGCAACCGCGACAGGTTTTTTTCCGTCCGCAATAACAAGCATATCTGAGTCTAATATCTGTTCACTGCCGTCAAGTAATGTTATTTTTTCTCCATCCTTAGCGTTACGGACGATTATACTGTTTCCCTCCACGTATTTTTTATCAAATGCGTGCATGGGGTGACCGTATTCAAGCATAACGTAGTTTGTTATATCAACGAAGTTATTAATCGCTCTGACACCGGAAGCACGAAGTCTTTCCACAATCCATCGTGGTGAGGGTTGGATTTTTACATTCCTGACTACTGCCGCCATGTATCGTGAACAAAGCTTTGTGTTCTTTACTTCTACGGTCAATTCCAAATCGCCGTCCACGCCTCGAAATTCCGGCTTTTTTGGTTCAAACGGCAAGCCAAAAGTAGCCGCAGTTTCTCTTGCTAAACCCAAAACAGCCAAACAATCGGGGCGGTTGTTGGTTATCTCAAATTCTACCGTAATATCTTTCAGCCCAACAAATTCGGTACAATCCATACCGATTTTTATTTTATCAAAATCGGGGTCGTCATTAAAAATAAGAATCCCGTCCGCACTTGAATAAGGAAAGTCACTACCCTCCATACCAAGTTCGTCAAAACTGCACATCATGCCTTCGCTCACGACTCCGCGCAGTTTACCTTTTTTTATTTTCATAATACCTTTATTATGACGGTCAATAACAGAACCGCCGTCCAGTACTACGGGAATATATGCTCCTTCATATACATTTTGAGCACCTGTGACAATCTGAACAGTTTTACAGTTGTTTTTTTCTCCTACATCAACTTGCGCAACCCAAAGCTTATCAGAATCGGTATGGCGTTCTATTGAAAGCACTTTGCCGACTACGACATTCTTAATACTTTCGGATAAATCGGTATATTTTTCTACCTTAGAGCCGCTCATTGTCATTTTATCTGCGAACTCTTTAATCGGTATATCTGCCTTAACATAGTCGTTAAGCCATTTCATTGACAAATTCACTATTTTGTTCCTCTAAATCATTATAAATTATTTTGTATTACGATTTTTTATCGTATTCGATTATATAACCTACATCGTCGTCTGCATTGCTTGTCATACCGGCTTTTTCATATACCTTACACGCTTTAATATTACTTTTATTTGTACTGACAAAGCATTCTGCATATCCGTTTGCTTTACTATATTCCACTGCATATTTAACCAATCCAGAGCCGTAACCTTTATTATGATATTCGCTATGTATTCCTACAGAATACATATACATCATTAATCTTCCATCTAAATCTAACAGCGAATAACAATAAATTAATCCGATTATTTTACCGTTTAATTTAGCAGTAAATCCTATATTACCTTTAGTTTCAATAAAATTTTTAATATGTTCCGGACAATATTCTTGATTATCATCTTCGATAACATCTTTTAAAAGTATTATATCATCATTAGTGAGAACTCCGTATTTTACACTCATAAAGTCTATTTAAAATCCATCCTTCCTCTTGAGGCAATGTCGCGCGAGCTCGGTACTTCGTAAACGAAGTACATAGTTGATTTGAGCGTGACATTGCTGGGTGTGAGTACTTGACCCGAGGTCAAAATAGAAGCGTTAATTACTTGAAGGACAAATAGTTCATGAAGTACGCTTCTTTCACACTATCCTCCTGATAAAATACAAATGTAACTTTTTATAAAATTCTATATATAAAAACCTGACTATTAAATAGTCCAAAACATTTGTTGCAAACAGTCATGAAGCATACACCCAATAAAATTTGGAAGCGGATATAGATAGGCATTTAAAACTGCTTCAAAAACCTCGCGTCATTTTCATAAAGCAACCGCATATCGTCAATCTCGTGTTTCATCATAGTAATCCGTTCCAAACCTACGCCGAACGCAAAACCGGAATACACTTCCGGGTCAATCCCGCAGTTAATCAATACTTGCGGATGTACAACACCCGAACCAAGCATTTCTATCCAGCCTTCGTTTTTACAAAAACCGCAACCCGTTCCGCCGCATTTAAAACAAGAAAGGTCTACCTCCGCACTCGGTTCTGTATACGGAAAATGATGAGGACGGAAACGCAATCTAATCTGTTCGCCGTAAATGCGTTTCATGAACGTTTCCAACGTACCCTTCAAATCTCCGAAGGTAATATTCTTTCCGACAACCAAAGCCTCGCACTGATAAAAAACTGCTGAATGCGTAGCGTCAATTTCATCAACACGGTAAACCGCACCGGGGCTAATTATAGCAATCGGAGGTTTCTGCTCCAGCATGGTGCGAATCTGTACCGAACTTGTTTGAGTACGCAGAACGGTTTCATCATCTATATAGAAGGTATCTCCCTCGTCACGTGCAGGGTGTCCTTCCAACGTGTTTAACATATCAAACACATATTTCGTTTTTTCAATTTCAGGACCGTCAACGACAGTATAACCCATTCCGCAGAAAATGCTCTTTAATTCGTCAAGAACACAATTCATGGGATGACGTTTTCCATATCCGAAACGTTTGCCCGGCATAGTAACATCTATCGTTTCTTTTTTTATTGAGAGTTCAAGAACGCGTTCTTTTAAATCCTTTATCCTGCTTTGAATAGCGGTTTCCAAAGCTTCCCTTACTTCATTAGCCAAGCCGCCTATTACCGGACGTTCTTCAGCTGATAACGCTCCCATTTGTTTTAATATTGATGTAAGCTCGCCTTTTTTACCAAGGAATTTTACCCTTGCGTCGTCTACTTCTTTAAGCTCGGCACTTGAATTTATAGCGTTCAACGCTTTTTCACGCAATTGTTTTATATTGTTAATAATATCCATTGTGCTGCCTTTCCCATTTATCGTTTATATATTGATTCTATCTTACGGTAATATTAAAACTCCGCCTATACAGCGGAATTATCAAATATACGATTTGTCTGATATCTGATATGAGATAAATTAAATAATTGTTAATTATTAATTATAAGCACCCCCAGCAGGAATCGAACCTGCAACAGAGTCTTAGGAGGACCCCGTTATATCCATTTAACTATGAGGGCAAATCGTAATAAACGCAGTGATACTATACAATAATATTATATAGTATATAAAATACCGAAAAAACTCCAATTAATAATATATTATACAACAAACATGAATAAATTTCAAGTATAAAAGAAAATATTTTTACTTTTTGAATAAAAAATATTGCTCAATTCAAAAATTTCACAAATTTTTAACTTCAATCTGCATTTATTAACAATTTGTTATTTGACATTTTTCAACATTTTTGTTATAATTTCATATATTATTCAATAAACAAAAGAAAAATATAGCTTTTTATTTTTGATTATAAAAGCTAAATAGGAGAATATAAAAAATGTTATTTAAATTTGTAAAACTCGCAGGAATAACTCTGGCGGTTGCGTTTATCGTTTCAATGGCAGCATCTTATTTATTACAAACCAGCAACGCGGATTCTGTCATATCCAAAGAACTCAGCACGTTGCTTGATGATGTAGAAAGTTTAATTGAGGACAATGAAAACACGTTGCAGAAAATACGTCAGGAAATAGATAAAGAATATTTAGAAAAAACCCGCGCGTTTGCTGAAATGATACGGCTTTCTCCCGATATATTGGACAATTATGACGAACTTTGCAAGATACGCGACGAACTGGGAGTTGACGAACTTCATGTATGTGATGAAAACGGCGTTCTATGGTGGGGAACTGTTAAGGAATATTACGGTTTTGATTTTGCGACAGGGGAACAAACCAAACCGTTCCTAGCCGCTCTTACAAACCCAAATTTTGAACTTGCACAAGACCCTCAGCCAAACGGAGCAACAGGAATGTATTTTCAATACATAAGTATTGCAAGATATGACAGAACAGGCATTGTGCAAATCGGTATGCGTCCTGAACGTTTAGAAGAAGCTTTGAGTAAAGCCTCTCCGTCAAATATGCTTGATTCAATGAAGTTGAATAAAAATACACGCATATTGATAAGCGAAAATATTAATGATAATGATAAAATAATTACAGGAGATTCCCAAAAGACACTTGAAGGAAAAAACCTTACTGATTTGTTGGGAAACGTTTACGAAGGGCAATCTTTCGCTTCTCTGGACGGAAATCCGGTTTTTTGGTCATCACGAGTTATCAACGGAAACCTTATCACTGCAATTGTAACTCAGGAATATATTTATAACGCTCGTAACCAGTCGCTTATAATTGTCGCTATAACAAATCTCGTTATTTTTACAATTCTTCTTTTAATAATAGCACTGCTTGTTTCAAGACAGTTCGCTAAGCCGCTGGAAAGCGTAACCGGAAGTCTGGTTAAAATAGGTAGCGGGGATTTTGATATACAAATAGAAGTTTACACCTCGAAAGAATTTAAAAATCTAAGCGACGGAATAAACGGCATGGTTAAAAACATAAAGAAAATGTTGCAGCGTTCTGACAATATGAACGGCATGATAAAAGGTGTTGTTAAAGAAATTGAAAATAATGTAAATGTTGTAGGAACAGCCGTTACAGAGTTATTCGGAGAAAGCAATGATTTATCGGGCAGTGCTGATATTCAAAACGCCGCTGCCGGAGATATTTCACGATTACTTGAAGAAGTCAATGAGTTAACCGGGAAAAACGCGGAAAGAGCAAGTTGCGCAAAAGATGTATCAACCGATGCACTTCGTAATGCAGGCGATGGACGCGACAAGATGGAAGAAATGTTAGAAGCGGTTCAAGAAATAGACAAAGCGTCTCAAAACATTTCAAAGGTAATCAAGACAATTGACGATATAGCATTTCAAACCAATATCCTCGCATTAAATGCGGCTGTTGAGGCGGCCCGTGCAGGTGAAGCCGGAAAAGGATTCGCTATAGTCGCAGATGAAGTAAGGAATCTCGCTTCAAAATCCGCAGATGCCGCAAAACAAACGGAATCGCTTATAAAATCCTCAATACAAAAAGCGAATTACGGCGTAATGACCGCACAGGAAACCTCTGAAATAATTCTTGAAGTGGTAGGAAAAATAAATAAATCCGCTTCTTTAATTGAAGAAATTGCGGATTCGACACAAGAGCAAGCGGCAACGGTTGAGCAATTATCCGAAAAAATGGATACCATTGTGCAAAGCATAGAAACTACCGCATTGTCAGCTTCACGCATAACCAACGAGAGCGAAAGGCTTAGGCTTAATGCGGACGAAATGGGTGAGCTTATGCAAAAGCTTACTTCAATTGAAGATTAAATAAAGCAACAGGAATAGAAAGCGGGATTTGATAACATTTTAACTTTATTAAGTTGAATCCTGCTATATGTATAGAATTTAAATTTTCTACGTGACGGTAAACTGTAGGGGCAGACCTTGTGTCTACCCGCAAACCCGCATGACACGGTTCTAAATAACGGGCAGACACAAGGTCTGCCCCTACAAATCGACAATGTACTTAATAAACATTTTATTCATTCAACTGAACAGTTACAAATAAAATATAAAACAAATATGATATGATAATTATAATAGGCATATTGCTATTTTTCCTATTATATGCTATACTTTTCTTAATAAACCGATACTAAAATATTAAAAGAAAGAGAAGGACAAAAATATATGAAAATCACCATTCAAAAAACAACCAACCCTAAGCCAATACCGAAAGACGATTCAAAATTAGGTTTCGGCAGGATTTTTTCCGACCATATGTTTATAATGGAATATACAGCAGGACAAGGCTGGCATGACGCAAGCATAAAACCGTTTCAGGATATACCGCTTTCACCTGCGGCTATGGTTTTCCATTACGGACAAGAAATATTCGAAGGCTTGAAAGCTTATCGCACCGCAGACGGTTCAGTACAGCTATTCCGTCCTGAAGAAAACTTCAAGCGGCTTAACATTTCCGCAAAAAGGCTTGTTATTCCCGAAATACCGGTTGAAGATTGTATGCAAGCACTTACAGAGCTTGTGAAGCTTGACGAAGCTTGGGTTCCTCACAGTGACGGTGCTTCGCTTTATATACGTCCGTTTATTTTCGCGAAAGACCCGTTCGTGGGAGTTCGCCCGGGCAACGAATATTATTTTATAATAATCCTCTCCCCTTCCGGACCGTATTACGAAACCGGACTTAACCCTGTCAGCATTTGTGTAGAAGAAAACTATGTACGTGCTGTCAAGGGCGGTATGGGATTTACTAAGACAGGCGGCAATTATGCGGCTTCACTCATAGGTCAGGACGAAGCACATAATCAAAATTTTGCACAGGTTTTATGGCTTGACGGCATTGAAAAAAAATATATAGAAGAAGTCGGTTCTATGAACATCTTCTTCGTAATAGGTGACGAAATAATAACACCCGAACTTAACGGTTCTATCCTGTCGGGAATCACACGTAAATCTGTAATTGAGTTATGTCAAAATTGGGGATTGAAGCTTTCCGAACGCCGTCTTGGCATACAAGAAGTTTCTGACGCTTATGACAGAGGCGAATTAAAGGAAATATTCGGCACAGGAACAGCGGCGGTTATTTCACCGGTCGGTTTGTTAAAATGGGGCGATAAGGTAATGGAAATAAACGGTAATAAAATAGGCGATATATCCGCAAAGCTTTATGATACCTTGACAGGTATTCAATATGGCAGACTGGCTGATGAAATGGGTTGGGTGAAGAAAGTATAAAGTTAATAAATTATAAGGTTCTTTTATAAGAGTTGTGTTTAATGTTTATCTTAACATATAAAGAGTTTATAATAATCAAAGGGGAATGATAATGTCTGATAAAAGATTTGTTATAAGTAATAGAAAAGGTGTGATGGAAGGAACGAAAATTATTACAGACACCGAAACAGGTGTGCAGTATCTTTATTCGTATGAGGGTAGTGCAGGTGGTTTAACATTGTTAGTAGATAAAGATGGGAAACCATTATTAGATAAAAATTATGAAAAACCTATAAATTAAACATTATCCGTAAACATGAAATCATATGATATTAAATTATTTATATTGATTTTGGCGGTGATATGATAAAATGTTTAAACATACAGCAAAAGACGGTTCGCTTAATTTATGCGGAAAAAAAGTAGCAGAATTAAGAAAAAGCCTTTATCCAAAAGTATCACAAAGACAATTATCGGAAATGATACAATTATATGGGGTTGATGTAGATAAAACAGCGGTAAAAAGAATAGAAAACGGAGAGCGGTACGTAACGGATATAGAATTAAAGGTTTTTTGTGATATATTTAATGTAACTGTAGATTCTTTTTTTAAAATAACTATGGCATAACAATATACAAAAGCGAATTTCAATTTAATAAGTTTAATAGCAGATATAAGCAATATATAAAAATAAGGAAGAGGTTATTATGAAAAGTGTGCGTAATCGTTTGTTGTTGTTAATATGTTTGTTCGTATTTATCATGTTGGTAATTGTGGGCGGGGTGACAATTTTTCTAAACAACTGGACCACAAACAGCATACTTGAGCAAACAATGTCCGAAACAGTTAAAGTAGCTGCTAACAGAGTTTCTTATCATATTCGGTCATATCAGGCTGTCGCAGAGATGGCAGGAAGAAATCCGATTGTTGCCGACCCTAACATATCGGCAGAAGAAAAACAAGCTTTCCTCGACGATATATGCTCGCAATATTCTGATATTGTTCGCGGAAATATTTTGGATTCAAACGGTATAAGTATTTTTACAGAGCAAAGTTTTAGTGACAGAGAATATTTCCAAAAATCCATTAAAGGTGAATCTTGGATTTCCGATCCTCTTACTTCTAAAGTAACCGGAGCTATTACAATTATTATTTCAGCACCGATTTATTATAATGACAATATTGTCGGAGTAGTTTATTTAGTTCCAACAGAAACTTTTTTAAACGACATTATGTCCAGTATCAGCCTTAGTCCGGGTGGCAGTGCTGTAGTAATTAATAAAGACGGTATTGTAGTCGCACATCCTAATATAGATTTTGTCACAAATTATCATAACACAATAGAATTAGCGAAAAGCGATTCGTCATATAAAGAACTGGCAGAATTAGAACATCAAATGACGCTTGGCAATTCCGGTTTCGGTACATATGTAATAGGCGGAGTTAAAAAAATCATGGCATATTCTCCTGTGCCAAACAGTAACGGATGGAGTATACATGTAAATTCTCCGCAAAGCGATTATACAAGCTATACTACCACAAGTATTATTATTACAGCGATTTTATTGGTTGTAGCACTTATTGCCGCAGTTATTATAGCATTATTCCTAGCTAACGGAATCGGCGCTCCCCTTAAACTCCTTGCAGATACGCTTTCCGGTATCGCTTCAACAGGTAAAATTAAATTAGACTCTCAAATACGCGAAAAAACTAACCAATATACAAATAAAAAAGATGAAGTCGGTGAAATCGCTCTTGCTGTCAACGGATTGATAGACATGCTTACATCCAGTTCAAGCGTACTTGAAGTTGTTGCCGACGGTGATTTGTCTGTAGATGTTGTCACCCGTTCATCTGACGATACATTAGGCAATGCATGTAATAAGATGATAAATAATCTTAAAAACATGTTTATAAAAATAAATGACGCTACTGTACTGGTTTCCGACGGTTCCAAGCAAATTGCAAACGGTTCTCAAACATTGGCACAAGGGTCGTCAGAGCAAGCCGCCGCTGTTGAACAACTGTCTGCGTCTATATCAGAAGTATCAGATAAAACACAAGACAATGCCAATCTAGCTTCAAAAGCCGCTGAACTTGCGGATTTAATTAAAAAAAGTGCAGAAAAAAGCAATCAGCAAATGGACCAAATGATGCAAGCAGTTAAAGAAATCAACGAAGCCGGTCAAAGTATCAGCAAAGTTATGAAAGTAATAGACGATATTGCTTTCCAAACAAATATACTCGCATTAAACGCCGCAATTGAAGCCGCACGTGCCGGACAGCATGGCAAAGGATTCGCAGTTGTGGCTGATGAGGTTCGTAATTTGGCAGGAAAAAGTGCTGAAGCGGCAAAAACAACCGGCAGTTTAATTGCCAACTCTATTGAAAAAGCCGAACTTGGCGCGCAAATAGCGAACGAAACAGCGACAAGCCTTATTGAGATTGTTTCCGGTATAAATGAAAGTACAAAGATTGTCAGCGAAATCGCTATCTCGTCGGAAGACCAAGCCAGAGCTATATCACAAATCAACATAGGAATTGAACAAGTCGCACAGGTTGTACAGCAAAACAGTGCAACGGCAGAAGAGTCTGCGGCGGCAAGCGGAGAAATGAGCGAACAGTCTATTTTACTGGAACAACTTATAGCGTATTTTAAACTGGAGAAGTAGCGTGAAAGAAGCGTACTTCATGAGCTATTTGTCCTTCAAAAAATTAACGCTTCTCTTTTGACCTCGGGTCAAGTATTCACACCCGGCAATGTCACGCTCAAATCAACTATGTACTTCGTTTACGAAGTACCGAGTTCGTGCGACATTGCCTCAAGGAGAAGGATGGATTTTAAATTGGGTAAAATCGTAGCCATTGGCGGCGGTGAAAACGGAAGAACCGGAACAATATACGAAACAAGTATTATTGATAAAGAAATAGTTAAAATATCTGATAAGGAACAACCTGTATTCTTATTTATTGGATTGGCAAATAAATTTTCCGACAGTTATTATAACGTTATGTGCAAAATATATAATGGTATGTATGGTTGTGAAACTGAATACCTAACAGAAGATGATATTAAAGACGCAAATATAGCTGCTTCAAAAATTTTAAGTGCTGATATTATTTATGTTGGAGGCGGTAATACATTACGCTTAATGACTTTATTAAGAAGATACAAAATTGACTCGCTACTCGAAAAAGCATTTATTTATAACAAAGTATTATGCGGTTTGAGTGCAGGAGCAATATGCTGGTGTGATTATGGTAACTCTGATTCAAGAAAATTTACAAGCGGCAGTGACAAGCTTATTCGGGTAAAAGGATTGGGATTTATTCATGTATTAATGTGTCCTCATTTTAATGGCGAGAACAACCGAAAAACAGATTTACCCAGAATGATGAAGGAAACATTTAAAATTCCCGCTATTTCTCTTGATAACGGAGCGGCTTTAGAGGTAATTGACAATAAATTTAAAATTATATCTTCCATTAAAGGAGCAAACGCTTATAAATGCTATTGGAAAAACGGTGTATATGTATCTAAAATATTAGAACAAAATACTTTGTCAAGCATAACGTTACTATATGAAAAATAAAATTTTAATCTAATCACTTATTATAACGAGAGGCTATACCTATGGAAAGACGCAGATATATTGAAATCGCAAATAAAAATTACGTTAAAACATCAACATCAAAAACAATCAAAGTGAATGAAGATGATATAAAAGGTTATGCTTCGTTTATAAAAATTGAAGAAGTACATATACTGTTTAACTATTAAATTTTGTACTCGAATTTAATAGTTAAACAGGGATTACGCTGTTGCGACAGCGTCCGCCGCAAAGCGGCGGTACTATTTTTCGTAGAAAAATAATATAGTCCTTTTATTATTGGAGAAACTTGTCTATATGATAATGGATACAGCGAGATAGGCTTTCTTCCGGATAATGAACATTGGTGCTTGTCTGCGATTTATAATAAAAATAATGAAATAGTCGAATGGTATTTTGATATAACGAAAAAGAATGCAGTTGATGAAGAAAACCGTCCATATTGCGATGATTTATATCTTGACGTGGTACTTTTACCAGACGGACAAATACTTGTTTTCGATGAAGATGAGTTAAAAGACGCTCTTGATGACGGAAAAATTACGCAAGACGAATTTAATATGGCATATGATACTTTAAGCGGATTAAGAGAAAAGAAAATCCTTGATGTTCAATATATGGAAACACTCTGTTCAAGATTAAGGTTGCTATTAACATAATGCTATTGTAAAAGAGAATTATAATTAAACCGATAAACAACATTAAACTAACAAAGGAAACAACTAAAATGTCAAAAATGTTAAATACAGAAAAAACAATGGATAAACTCGTAGCACTTTGCAAAGGAAGAGGATTTATTTACGCGGGAAGCGAAATTTACGGAGGTCTTGCCAATACATGGGATTTCGGTCCTTTAGGTATGGAGTTTAAAAACAATATTAAAAAAGCATGGTTGAAAAAATTCGTTCAAGAATGCAAATACAATGTAGGAATGGACAGTGCAATCCTTATGAATCCGCAGACATGGATTGCTTCCGGACATTTAAGCGGCTTTTCCGACCCATTGATGGATTGCAAAGGTTGTAAAACCAGACACCGTGCCGACAATCTCATAGAAGCTTTTAACGGTACAAATCCTTCCGGCTGGTCGAACGCGGAGCTTTCGGCTTACATCAAAGAAAAATCCATTCCCTGCCCTCATTGCGGCAAGAACGACTTCACCGATATACGGCAATTCAACTTAATGTTTAAAACTTTTCAAGGTGTTACGGAGGACAGTAAAAACGAAGTTTATCTCCGCCCGGAAACAGCACAAGGTATTTTCGTAAACTTTGCTAACGTACAGCGTACATCAAGAAAAAAGATTCCGTTCGGTGTGGCACAAATAGGAAAAGCATTCCGTAACGAAATAACACCCGGTAATTTTATTTTCCGTGTGCGTGAATTTGAACAATTTGAACTTGAATTTTTTTGCAAACCCGGAACAGATTTAGAATGGTTTCAATACTGGCGCGGATTCTGTAGAAATTGGCTGACAGGTTTAGGACTAACTGAAGTTAATTTGCGTTTGCGCGACCATGACGCGGAAGAGCTTTCGTTCTATTCAAAAGCTACAACGGATTTTGAATACCTGTATCCGTTCGGTTGGGGAGAGCTTTGGGGCATTGCGGACAGAACGGATTATGACCTTTCCCAACATATAAAAGAAAGCGGAAAACCTCTCGAATACTTTGACCCCGAAACGAACGAAAAATATGTACCGTATGTAGTGGAACCCAGTATAAGCGTAGAACGGTTGTTCTTGGCATTCCTTGTGGAAGCATATGACGAGGAACAGTTAGAAGACGGAACTTCCAGAAACGTCCTGCACCTGCACCCTTACCTTGCTCCCGTTAAAGCGGCAGTTCTGCCTTTGTCGAAAAAGCTCGCGGGAGGAGCGGATTCCATCTATTCCGAACTAAGCAAGCACTTCACTGTTGAGTATGATGAAGCGGGTGCAATCGGAAAACGTTACCGCCGTCAGGACGAAATCGGAACGCCTTTCTGTATTACGTATGATTTTGAAAGCGAAAACGACAATTGCGTTACTGTCCGGGAACGCGACAGCATGAAACAGGAAAGAGTTAAAATTTCTGATGTTAGAGCGTATATAGAGGAACGGATTATATTTTAAATAATTAAAAACGGTTTGGAAATGTTATTTTTCCAAACCGTTTTATATTATGTTAAAAAAATTTATACTTTAACGCACGGCATAAACCAATCAAGAATAAGCTCTCCGCCGTTTTCCGAAGGTTCACAATATCTCTCAAACGTATAGACTTCCGACCAATAAAAATCAGTAAAATCAAGCTTATAACCGTTCTTACCCGCCGCATCGTTTATTAAAATAAAAGCATTATTTAAAATATCGTTAAAGTTTTTTCCTTTTATCTGTGCTTTTACTATTATACTTTTCGGTATAACCTTACAATTTAAATCATCGGGAACGGGAGTATTGGATTTAAAATATTTTCCGACTATATATTCATTGCCAAGACTTTGTTCATCGGGAAAATCCCGGGCATACCCGATTCCGATACATGGGTCTATATCGGTGCATTGGAAATCCATTAAATTTTCCAGTTTTTTATCAACACCATTGTTGAAATAATAGTCCCATAATTGACGACCGCCCAAACCTGTTGAACTTTTGCTAACACCTATTATCAGCCTTTCGCTCATTTCCTCGTATTCGATTTTTACTACTTCTGCCATGATTTTTCTTCCTTTCATAATAAGATATGTTTCATTGTCTTTATGAAAAGAAAATCTTTTATAATAATTATTTTGATAAATTTGAGCGGTTAAGTTAGTAGGCGGTACATTAAAATGTTCTTTAACTGCTCTTGTGAAAGCGGCATGTGATTCATAGCCGCAATCAAGCGCGATATTGATAATGCTTATATTGCCTGCGAGTATCTTCTCAGCCGCTAACATTAATTTCCTTTTTCTAATGTATTCTGTTATAGAAACTCCGCAAACATAAGAAAATATTCTTCGGTATAAACCGCTCGGAATGCCTGTTAAATTAGCAATATCATCATAGTTAAAACCATTATCGAGGTTATTCTCAATGTATGAGATAACAAGTTCGGTCTCTTCAAAACAATTCATATAAGTTTTCCTCTCAATAACAGTATAACACCATAATTAAAATACTTCTTTGTATTTTTTGTACAAAAAATGTATAAATTAAAAATATTCTCCACCCATTATATCAAACGCATAAAACCATGTCAAGATAAAACAGCAATGCAAGATAAGAATTTTAGATATTAATATGTTACAATGTAATTACCGTACGGAAGGAGCTAAACATGAACATAGAAAAAGCCAAAGTTTTTATCGCAGAACATTTAAAAGACGAATTTTCTCTTACCGAATTGGCTGAATATGCCGGCTATTCAGCTTTCCATCTGGCTAGAGAGTTCAAAAATGCAGTAAATCTTTCGATTATGGAATATACGCGTAACGAACGTATTTTGGCAGCGTCTAAAGAAATCGAAAACGAACGAAACATATGCGATGTTGCAATGGATTATTGTTTTGAAACACACGCAGGATTTATGAAAGCATTTACAGTGGTATTCGGGTGTACACCGAAAGAGTATCAAAAGCATTCAAGAAAAATGAAAATTATAGAAAAAGGAGAAATTATCATGGAAAATTTAAAAATCAGACATATTTGCAAAAACGATGTACAGGATTTATGGGAAAATGTTTACAGTGCAATGACACCAAGACAAATTACCGAAGATAAAATCCTCCCTGCGATTGAAGCGTATAAAAAGAAAGAAGGATTGGAACTCGTTGCAGAAGTTGACGGTAAAGTCGTTATGTCTCTTCCGTTATCAAAACCCGCATGGATTCCGCTCGGTTTTGTTTGGGATAACAATTTTACCCTTACAGGAGGCGACGAAAATAAAATCATGCAAGCGTTAATAGATGAAATGAAAAAGCAAGCTAAGGGTATTAATATTTCTACTTTAATTTCACCGCAAGGAAAAGATAGTGATTCGTCAAAAGCTATGCAGTCATTCGGTTTTCAAAAAGTCATGGAATCCGGCGATTGGGAATATTTAATGATGGCTATTTAATATTTTTTTTCGTATTTAAAATTTACCCCGAATCGTAATTTAATTATGGTTCGGGGTTTTTTCGGATATAATTATATTAAAATGTGTTAATTTTTAATTTATACTTTAAATAACAATGTAAAAAAATCCAATATGTTAAAAAATTTAACTTTATTTTATAATGGTTTGAAATTATATGTTTTATTAACTGTTTGAAATCACGAATTAAATTTAAAAATGCTAATTAACGGAAAAGAATATAATTATTAAGACTTTTCATCTTCATCTAACCGTTTTTGAATTTTCGCTTGCTTTTTTTTATTTAAATAACTAATGAACGACAGCACGGTAAAAACAAAAACAAATGCATTAAAAAAGGTAATCCCTAGCACGGCGATAAAATAAACTATCTTGTCATTTTGATAATGTTCTGCATTTTGTGTATAATTCAAAACACCGTTTATCGTAGTTACAACAATTCCGGCTACTATACTGTTTAGAATAGAAATATTTTTAACTCTTTTCCTTTCGCTGAAAATGTTAAGTCCGAGCGTCATAAATCGAACTATCAAATAAATTGACATTATAAAGAAGCATATGAATTCACCGGCATATTGTTCAAATGCCGCTTCTAAAAAAAATTGCTGTACGATTATAGATGCAAGAAGTGCAAGCATTAAAATACCAAATGCTTCACTATTTACTTTACGACGTTGTATTGCAACTCTTTCGTCCTGTATATTTTGTCTTTTCATATTGATTCCTCCCAAAATAAATCATTTAATGTTTTACCAAGTGCTTTGCAAATCGCCAAACATAAGTTAAGTGTAGGGTTATAATCTCCTGATTCTATAAGCCCGATAGTCTGTCGGGTAACACCCACCGCTTTTGCCAAATCTTCTTGTTTCATATCTACTTCCATTCTTGCAATCTTCATTCTCTTGTTTTTCATGCAATGCCTCCTTTCATAGTCATATTATACAGCATATATTGCACAATGTCAAGTATATATTGCATATTATTTTTACAATGTAAGGGTTTAATAAAGAATCATATATTAGTCTACAATAAATAAACGGTTTGGAAATGTATTTTTCCAAACCGTTTATTATTAGAAGTAGAAAATGCTTATTTTGTTCAGTTGAAAGTTGAAAATTGAAAGTGGAAAGTGAATGAATCCAAAAGCGGACAATTTAAAATACATCGCAAAGCGATACCATAACTTTCAATTTTCCATTTTCAACTTTCCACTGTAGAAAATATAAATTTTCTACGTAATTTTCAAAAATTTAAATTTACATCTCTTGAAAATTACGGTTGAGCTTTTTACGTTCTCCTGCGAAAGCGTAATATTCGGGTTTCATGTCGTAAAACAACTCCAAATTAAATGAGGCATTTTGAACAATATCATCAAATAATTCTGCATTCATGCAATAATGATTGTCTGAAGGTTTATGCCAAAACAAGGTGCTTCCGCAAACCGAACAAAAACCGCGTTCGACTTCTTCGTCATGATAGATAGTGATTTTTTCTTCGCCATTTGTAAAAGATACGTTCTCTTTCGGTCCGGGGTCAACCGACAAAACCGGTCCCGAGTTCATGCGGCGGCAAGTATCGCAATGGCAGGTATAAACGAAATCTCCGTATTCTTTGATAATTATTTCAACAGCTCCGCAGACACAATGCCCTTTAATATTCTTCATAATTTTATCTCCTATTCTATTTTTATTCTATTATACAACATAAAACCTGACAACAGTGTGTCATGTTTTAAAAATAAAAACAAGTTTGAAAATATTAAATATTTTCAAACCGTTTAAAATTAAATTAAAAGTATCATGAGCAGAATAAATTTATTTTTATAAACCTTATTTATTTTTACCAGCCGCTTTAACGACTTCGCTTATAGCCGAAACCAATTTTCTCAAATCTTCAAAATCAGAAGGTGTCCATTTAAATACAATAGAACTATGACAGGCAATTTTCGATTTACCGTTATATTCATTTTTTGATATTCTTTTACAAGTCGGACTAGGACAATCCCATAACTGGGAAAACATTTTATCCGCAAACTCCGGTGACGTATCCGCTAATTTTTTCAATACTACATCGGTATAATCCGGTTTTTTCATATAATCCCAAGTGGTTTCATGAAATTCGCCTACCCCATATTCCGGAATTGCATATTGAAATCCGCAAGGTGATTTATAAGTTAAATGACCGTATTTATCAATTGCCCTTTTAAATTTTAAAGTATTCTTCATATCATTTAAGAAAAATTCATTTGTTTTCAACATTTCGACCTGTATTTCAGGTGGCAAACTCCTTACATACAAGTCAAAAGAAGAAAGTTTAGGAGTGTTTTCAATTTCTTCGGGTATTTCAGGTTCGTCGTTCTCGTATTCGGTAATCGTAAGCGATTTTATTTCCAACATTGTTTTTGAACCGCCGCGTATCGAAAAATCAAACCCGTTTGAAAATATTTCTGAAATTGTATTTTCATGAAATAAACTAATATACGGCGATACTCGTGAAGAAAAGCAATACTTACCATCGACAGTAACCCAAACCGTTTTACTGCCGTACATTACCGATATATTAACATAATCTTTTAACGGTATTTCACTATAACATATAGAATCCGGCGTAATACCTTCACCCGTAATTATATCGGTGCAACTTATATGTCCTCCGTTAAAATATACATCACCTTTGCCAATATTCCACATAAACTGCGACGGCGGATTTTCTGTATATTTTATTTTCACATTCATATCAATGCGAAAAGGGAGCTTATATTTTTCGGGGAAATAAACATAATGCCGTTCTGTATCATTAGCATTTATTTCCGTAGGTATATAAAATGTGCCGTTTTCTATTTTAGCTTTCGATTTTCTTTTTGGTGTAAATGATTCAAGCGGTATATTATATGCTATCATTTTTTATTCCTCTTTTAATTTAATCGGAACATATCTCTGAAGCTGTTCATATCCGAGTCCTTTTTTAATTTCATCATCACAATAAGTCATATGCCCCATAACACCGCGGCTTTCGTCATATTCAAAGTTTGTGTTTTCAATCCACTTGCGAATTTTATTCTCGACTTTGCCTATGCTCTCGTAGTCACCGTCAACGCTCACCGACATAGCGTATAAACCTCCTTCAAATTCGATTATTTTAAACGGAGCTGTTTCGGTTTCGGTAATATTATCTTTAATAGCCATTAAATATTCAGCTTTGTCTCCATGCACTATTAAAAAATCAGCACAGTCAAAAATAATATCTCTAAAATATCCCCTTCGGCTTTCATTCCATGCCCAAGTCATGAGTTCGAACCACTTATCCCCCGGTACATGTCCGGTTGTTACCGCTTTGAACTTCGGTATTCTGACTATCATAACATCCGGAATTTTTTTATCCAGCTTATCCGTTACCTCTATCAGGCGGTTTAAATTGGTAGGTTTATTGATATGGTCAACACTTGTGAATTGTGTTTCAATTTCCTTCGCTTTATCATATAATTGCTTTATACCGGAATTTTCCGCAAAATCCAACCGTTCAATTTCACGTATAAAATCCAATACTATTATTTTCAACTCGTGTAAGAGCGCTACTTCGCTGTCAATATCGTCTACTTTTTTGCCAAGCACTTCCAAAACAACCGCAGAACCCGGCGCGTTAAATATACGTTGAATATCTTTAATGTTTATGTTTAGTTTACGTAATATTAATATTTGTTCTAACCGCCTGAGTGTTTCCTCATCATACATTCTGTATGCGTAATCATCATTCCGAATACTGTTAATCAACCCAATATCTTCGTAATAACGCAATGTCCGTGCTGTTATGCTATATTTTTCTGATACATCCTTGATTTTAACTAATTCGTTCATTTTTAATAACCCCTTTTTTATATTTTTTATTTTAAAACGATTATGCAATTTTTGTATGATTATATTATAATCGCTTCCCTTACGGAAGAGTCAAGAGGTTTATAAAAATAATAAAAATTTTACTTATTGAATCTTGGATTAAGCTTCCAATAAAAATATTATTTACAATATTTTAAATTGAATATCGACAGGAACATCACTCTCTTCCTGAGAATCAAAATCAAACGTCACCTTGT